>CM060831.1:67882500-68032500 GCA_030762175.1 Metallyticus violacea
ACAGTTATACATTGAGAAAACTATTTATTATAAATAGAAAAATAAAGGCTACCAATACCAACAAATATGCATTAAAACAAAACAGGCAAGTTCTTAAACATCCAATACCTAGTTATACGAACTGCCAAAATACCAGTTGTCATATAAGAGAAAAAAAAATCTTCTTTCTTACGCATTTCCACTTACAGCGATTGCCTCTTCCTTGGCCATATGAACCATTCGAATTTTGTACCACTTAACACCAGCCGATGTGATGCTAAGGTCCAGGGACCTTTTTCCGGTCTGGAATTCTTTATCGTTTCGTAAATCTTGGGTCCAGATGAGAGTACGTTACCCCTAGACTAACCAGGCCGATAATCATTAATTTTTCAATATTTAATTTTTAATATTACACACTAAGATCATTTCAGAAGAAACATGAAACGCCAAGAGGTACATTATCAAATAGTGACACTTTCTATTCCTTGGAACACTAAAGGAATAAAGGCATAATAAAAACCTATGAAGTGAAATATCTGTTAAAAACTGCACGTATGAAGAGTGTGGAAGATACTACGTCAAAACTGAGTGTTAGCTTCTTGATATAAACTTGAAATCACTTTAATAAGACGGCGAATTTCAAGACAAAAACAATTAATACAATAATTAATCTTATATATTGCAACAAAGTTTATAATCCTGCTCATTTTCTTTTATTAATTATTGTTGGTAGTCATTTTCCTTTACTTCTTATACTGTATTGTCATATTTATTATTAAACTTTATAACTAAGGGAGAAAACAATCTAATCTAATCTAGTTAAGGGTAATCTTTGTTTCAGAATGATTTCTTTTGGTTACAGTAACACATAATTATATATGAAATTTAGTAAAGGCTGCAGAACTATGCATAGATGATTATATTACAAATTATTTTATAAATTATTGTTTCTTATAAATACGTGATTTTTATGTTATTCTTAGCCATCAATATATTAAATCACTTTTGAGCAGTCAATGCGTCAATACGAGTTGATATGATTGATTGATTTTAGTTTATTTATGGACGCTCTTTAACATCTCAGGTCATCAGCGACCCACTCAATTCAGGGCGTGAAATTTTGCTCAGAGGCCTCTTCTTTCAGGCTTGAGGTTCTTTTTCGTGCCGTAAATGTACGACATGGACTTTACTTCCCTTCCGAAGGAAACCACACTTAGGATTTTTACGCCAAAAAATCCATCGATCCTACCCGGGTTTGAACCCGAGATCTTGGGTTTAGAAGGCAAGTATGGTTACCACTACACCACCGGGACCGACAAGAGTTGACGTTAACCATAAACGCTGTGACAAATTAAGGAAAAATGAACGATCTACGACGTCGTGTCTTTTAAGAAGGAACGCTTCAATCATTTCACACTCCCAGTACCATTGCAGGCCTGTGACTCAGTATGAATTTGAATTCTGTTCCCACCAACATCTCTGGAATTCCTGAAACGCCCAAGCATCTCCCGTCACGGAATGCCAAGAGGAGTGAATACATGTGTAACTCAAGGTGTGTGGTAAAGCATGAATCATGTGGGGCATGGCTGCCACGAAAGGAAATTTGCGGTCACATTCCATATGTACATGCTTCCATCGCACAAGAAACATGAATGCTTTCCACAGAATTTCTACATAAAAAGAGTGATTATGTTTAAATTCAAGCGTTTAAATAATTGGACTTGTTGTAAAGTCCGGAAATGTAATGTAGGCATTTAAATGAATAAAGGAAATAACACCATTGTACTATGAAGTGCTTGAGACTTGTTATTGAAACTGAAATTTGTGGTAAGCAAATTAATAACTTAAACATATAAAAATAGTGAAATTCTTGCTCTAAAAATTGATAATTTGTAATTCATTTAAATAAGGGATGCTGTACTTTTTAAAAGACGAAGAAGCGTAATTCACAAAAAACAACTTCTACTTAGAAGCATTTTAATAAAATAAAATATAATTTAATAAATGTGTAGATGAAATTTATCTCAATTCATTACAGTTAATTTAGCACGATTTAATTGATAATTCTACCATGTTTCATTAATATCAATCTAGTTCAACAAAACAGTTCCATTGTAAGACGATAACAAGTAAGTTATGAACCGCTAAAAATATGCGTGTTACTTTTACACAAGTAAAGTAATTAATGTAATAACTTTAATCTTCCTTAAAAATAATAAATGTCCTGCAAAAAAGTAGTAAATGATGAGAAAGCATTTACAAATTTACTGCAAGTTTTATGTGTTGCTTGTTGAAAATCTGTAGGTAAACTTATTATATTCCTTTTTCAATGTTTTACGTAACAATACGAGGCATACCACGCCATCTTTGGACATCCATCCTTTTGATTTACGTATGTTAAAAATCAACATGACTTGTTTTATAGCTCAGTTTATCTTAGTATGTATAATTTCAAAATCCTTTCGAATTATTGTGCCTATAAACTTGTCTTTGAAAACATTGTTCCTTTCCCTGTTAAAAGTGGTCCGCAGTAATGTGCAGTGTTAAACTAAGAAGGGATCTAACTCTTGCGTGAAGACTAAATCAATATGGGCAGTGTAAAGAATTCTACACCCGGCCTCTAAGGTGGTTAAGATAGGGTGTCAAGTCTTGCAGTTAGCACAGCGCTAATGGAGTTTAATGTAAACATACGCCACTCCTATCCAATGTCAGTTAATCATGTTTACTTTTATTTCTAGAGTGGTAAAGTCCATAAAAGGACTAATGTCTATAGCACCATTATTATTATTATTATTATTATTATTATTATTATTATTATATTTTGAAATTACAATAAAGTTTCATATATTGAGGCAAGGTTATGAAATTTTAAAAAAAAATATAAATTTTATAGACATAGGATTATATGCATCATATACTCATGATAAATAAGAATTTATCCTGAATACATTTTACTCAACACCAGAACATTGAACTATAAACAAGGATCGAACATCAATTTGATGAAATAAAGGTTCTATATGTAGAATTAAGAAAGAGTAGATTTAAAAGGAAAATAATTGAAATAGTGTTAAAATTATAAATATTTTTTTTTCAAATTTTAAAACAAAATGGAATGCATATCCAGAATGGCGAATAGCATAATTGAATAAAAGAGGAAACGATGTACGCCAGTGCCATTATCTAGAATAAATGTATTCTAAACAACTTATTTAGAGCTTATTGTGTATGCTAGGCACATAAATAAACTAATAATTTATCGGAAAAACTGAAACAAGTGACTTTCGATGAAAGACGACACAAGACATAAGTAAATGAAAATATTATGTTTTTTAATATTAATTATATAGTTTATTGCACCAGACTTACATGATATCTGGCTAAGAAATGTGTAGTTGTTTTTGTAAAATACTTATTTCAATTTTATTGTAAAGGCATTCGGTGGAATATGCCAACTAAAAAAATTACAAAAAAAAGAAAACTAATAACATCTACTTCATCTAAGTCAATTTCTACTAAAACAAAAGTTCGCATGTGTTTCTTGTTTTGCACTGAACCAGTTATATCAAATATATTCCCAAGACCGTGAATTGCTATTCTGGAAGGAGCCTATTGTTCAGGGAACTTTGGAATAAATTCTTCATGAACGTTACGAGCCGATTCGCATTTATACTTGCATTTACGCGCAAAAAAGTGTTGCTCTAAAGTCATCTGAATTGCTTATGTTCGCGAACGAATGCAGAATGCGAACTTTTCAGAAGTTGGATATCTTCTTCTCTTACTGAAGATTCCAACCGCGCCTAAAATTTTTATTGTGCTTGTATGTTTTACTTGTCTATTACCAGAACATTCTAGTTCACGATATTTGTATATATATATATATATATATATATACACGTTATGAGCATAGATAAGTGCTACATATGGGAAGGCACAATGAAAAAAGAATGCTTATTTCGCGCCTGCTAGGCTCTTCGTTAGCGTAAATAAGGAAGTAAACAAATTAACTGAGAACTGGCCACCTAAAGGGACAACTAAACCTAAAAAAACGTAACAGTTTATCCGCCAGTGCGATAAACTGCAGAAAAAATCTTATATAAGTTGCATATCAAAAGAACAAATGTAAAAAGACAACAAATATTAAAGAAGCACCATAAACCGACAAGATAACTTGAGACTGGAACAAATTCATGTTTTATGGAATACTATAGCTGCCATCTCTCCTTCTCTTAAGACACTTTCAGAAGCTGAGATAGGCAGAGCATCAATAAGAGTTAGTAGAAAACATCCATCAAATGTACAGATTTGTGCGCTGTGCAACGGTAAAGGAGATATAGTTTTTATGACTATTCATAGTTGCGTAACTTAAAAACTTCTCGAGAACTCCGAAACCGGACTCATATCCTTGCCATGTAGTTAAATGTAAAACTGTTCAATTATTTTCCCACTTTCGAATACAAGCTCGAAACTCATCCAAGATTTTAAAATATCTTCTTTCGCCAACTGTACTTCAAACAATGTTATATAGTTTTATGATTAATTGTTAATTTTGTTTAGAGTTTTATATTGGCTTAACTTTCACAGTTATCTCCCCAGGAATGAATAATTACGGATGTTGAGTAAAAACTAAATCTCCTTTAATTTTTGCACAGCATTTGCTATCACATGCCTGTATTTTGTGAATGTTTCTCACGGATGCTCTGCCTTTCTCAGATTCTGAAAGTTCCCTAAGAGAAAGATTATATTTCTCCATATAAAACACACCCCTCTCGGTCTCGGTTTATGTTTACAGCAATGGTCTTGTAAGTTTATGATGCTTCTTTTACTCTTGTTAACTTTGTCCTTTTGTTTCTTCAATAAACGACATATTTCTGCAGTTTATCGCCCTGGCAGTTACAATAAGTTGGCATTAGTTGCCGCCTTAGTCATCCAGCTGTAGTTGCTTCATTTACCTCCTACTTCGCGCTAAGGAACAGCCTAGAGGTCTCGAAACATTTAATGTTTTTCTTTGTGTATTTCTGTGTATGACATGCTTATCTACATGAACACCTAGTTCACAACCTACAAATACCCCCAAAAGTATTTTTAATTTTACTTTTACTAAAATCACTAAGTATAAAGAGTATTTCATTATCTTTCTCACCCAAAATAACTATTTTCTTATGCATCAAATGAAAAATTGCTTCAAACAAACGTTTTTAACATCATAAGATATTTTGCATGAGCAAGATAAATAGGACAACTGTATATAATGAAAACTAAAATGTTAGCTTGCTTTATGCGAAGGTTAAATTATATAATCCCATTGCTATTTAAGTTCTCAAGTAGTCAAACTAAATCTCAAATTTTGTAAAAGTAGTGAATCATTTATTAAACATCTCTTAGGAGGGGATTTTTTTCCTGAGTACGGCAAATCTGTGATCATATAATGAAATTTTAACGCGTGTTGTGGTATAGTGTCAATAGTACGAGAAGGGCATCGATTTTTTTTCCTTTCCGCCAATATCCGGGTGAAAGTATTTCACCCCTCCCGTTGAATTTGGGGGCAGAGAGGGTGGAATGAAAATCTGCGAAGGGAAGTAATAAAATCGTCCACAACGAAACGCAGAAGGAAGCAAGGAGCACGAAAAAGGGGGAAGGGAAAGCGAGATTAAACCGAGAAACGAGGAGCAGCTGAATTTTTTTTTTTTTTGGATAACAGGGGAAGTAAGTTCCTACCGGCCGCCACCTACATCTTTTGTCGTCAGGGCAATCTCACGGAATTCTAAAGCATGCTACTATCCCAGTATGTTTCTCAGTCTCTTTCTCTTCTATATCTCCATTTCTTTGTACGTTTTCCCCGTTATTTAATTCTTTCCCTTTCGCTTTTCCTTCTAGTCTACTTCACCTCCACTTTTTTCTCCCTTTTCCCTTAATGTCTTTTTCACGACCCTTCATTTGCTCTTTCTGTCCTGCTGCATTCTATTATTGTTCTTATGTTCCTTTTACTTTCGCCTAATTTATTTTCCTCTCACAAATTTCTACTTAGGTCAAATGTATAAACAAGCTCTATAAGGTAGTACTCATACGCTTTTATTTTACCATATATTGCTGTTTTGGATCAATACAAATATACCATAGCTCAGGGTCGTGCGGCGGATATATACACTTTCCTCGCGAATAAAATTAATTATTGTACATCAAGCAAATGCAGTTATATCCATTGAAAATTGCACCAATTTAAAACGGACGCAATAACTATTAATGGTCATTTATTGTAAAGGATCTTTTCCGTGTAATTTTCTCTTTTTTAAATTGTGGGATCTTGAGAACATACCGTTCTAAAAGGAGGAAACATGAAAGCCGTTTAAAATGTTAATGTAGAAGAAATTATGTTACCAACCAACAGTTTACACAGATAAAAATTACGATTAACTCTACATTTATCTTATATCTTATACTTATCTTATGTGAAAATATTGCAGTCCACAAGATTTAATAATAAAACACAGCGCTTTATTGTTCTATAACTATTTATTGAATCCGTTTGTTTTTCTAATATAAAAATAATAGCATATCAAATGTATGTCCAACTAACTTATTTTTGATCTTCAAAACTACTGCTTGACTTAAAATTATAACAATTCTTCACCTAAACACGATATTAAAATCAACTATATGCTGCTTTGTGTCGCGTGAGTGTCAATTATTATACTCGGTCCGGCATTTTACAATTTCTGATAAATGCATTTTACATATAATGCCAAATACTGTTTCCTACAGGTTTGGAGCACCAAGCGATGGAAGATTGAGTATATAAATTGAACCTTACAGAGAAATTAAACACAGTTTTGGCCTGATATTAATAGCTGTAACAGAAAATATCTTTCCTGGATACTTCTAAACATGTATTTCCTCTTAAATAATTCCTTCTCTATTAATCACTTCGTGAACTGACCAAAGCCAAATAAATATTTTGCATTTCACAAAACCAAACCGAAAATGTAATAACTATATTATATTTTAATTTACAACTTGACTCACATTAATGACGAGTGAAATATTTATTATGACAAATATAGATTGCATTTTCAATGTAGACGAAGATAACAAATAACATATATTTATTAACATTTGATATGAAAGGTTATCAATTCACAGTTCTAAATTGGTTATTATAAAACTTGTCATGGTTAATGGTGCAAATAAATGAAAACATTACAATTATTAGATTAGATAAGTGTATACATATTATAATTTGTTTATTAATTATATCTAAAACGTTTAATAAATTGTAACTAAAGTATATAATATGAAATTTTAATTCGTATAGTGCCGTATTGTGAAACACAATTCTATAGTATGCATGTGTGATGAAAATCAGCTGTAAAATGTCCAAATTATTCTTTAAATGATTATTGCTCTCAAACTTCAGTGCAGTGTATAATGTTCTATTAGCATTGGCATGTTATTGGAAGAATTATTATTAATTATAATTATAATTCAAAAGTCACTTATCTTCAGTATGAAAATGTTATAAATGTAGAAAAAAAAACCATTGCGATTAGATACTTTTTTTTTTAAAATATCAACAACGAATAAAGAATGCGAATTTGTAAACATTAGCAGCAAAGCGACTGAGTAGTTAGATCGTTCTTCCACTCGGATCTAATCCCAGCTTAAGGGGAATTTGTGACGGACCAGACAGTTACGTGCTTTTACTCATTCAGCCAAAATTTCCAGTCTCATCCTCATTTTCATCATATACCATGCTATTACTATGTCAAAACCCGATGCGCAGCTTGAAAATGCCCCATATATCACTGTTATCTCCTTGTATTGAGTAAAAGTTAATTTATTTTGCAATGTCACTTTATCAGCTGTAAAAGTTGCTTGCATGAGAGTTAATTGGTGACGACAAGCGAATCATAATTTGTTTATATAACCTTCATTGATTTCTATAACAGTTTTTTTCACAAAAAAAAAAAACAAAAGCGCTTCTGTATGTCTAAGCTAAATTAACTTATGAAACAAAATATCTGTAAATGATGCGTGAGCGAATATATTTTTCCGCCTTGGTTTTCATAGCATACTACAAAGCTTTCCTGAGTCTTTTTGGATATAAAAAATTACTTCCTTCCGTTCATTCCTTTGATCTTTTAAGTAACCTTTGTTGCATTTTACTGCGTATTGAAACAGTAGTATTTCATTCACTCTGTATTCAACAATAGATACTATAAAATTAGGATATGGTAGCTTTTAGATGGCTAGATGTACCTATTAAAATTCTTATAAAGAGTGTCTATTTTCATTTTATTAAGTTTATTAAGTTATTCATTGAAGCAATTATGTTTTAGATAAAAAAAACATCTCAAACCTGATTTTTAGGTTGAATTCCGAGTTTGTTTATGTTAGTGCAGATTTTTTGGAAAATAGAACTCTAAGCCTTAACAATTCATCTTTGACCAGGCTCCCTGTACTTTAAAATTAAATATCATTTCAAATAATATTTCCCTCTGTCTCTTATTGATCAAAAGGATCAATTACATTAATTTTGCTCAAGGACCAACGCTGTACCCCTTAAGCATTCTGTTTACGCATCCCGCACAGCTTGCAAGTCAGAGAAGTTGCCGCCGTTTCTAGGGTACATGCCAAAATGCAAGTAACTGCAGTAATTCTGAAAACGAAACACTGCTAATCGCCTCCATTGTCTAATGGTGGAATTTGTGACTATTAATCTGGAGTTTTTGGGTACAAATCCCGACCTGGTCAAACTGTCTCGGTAGTTTTTTTCTTTTCCCTTCCCCGAAAATTTACCTTGAAGATTAATGCCAGATAGCTATAAGGCGTCAAGAACTCCGAGCTGATTTGCGCCAGCATTACTTCATTTCATTTCTATTCATTCCTCCCTACAGACTTATAACTATATTATTCAGCCCACAGTCTATACATGTCGCGAGAAGACCAAGTCAGTCAAAGGGACAATAAAGATAAAATAAAGAACAATGAAGAATAAAACTCGCTGGAACAAATTTATAAGATCGAACCCTACTGAGAACAAAGTGCATTAACTTGTGGGCACTAATCCTTCCAATAACATGGCAATGCTAATAGAACATTATACACTGCACTGAAGTTTGAGAGCAATAATCATTTAAAGAATAATTTGGACATTTTACAGCTGATTTTCATCACACATGCATGCTATAGAATTGTGTTTCGCAATACGGCACTATACGAATTAAAATGTGGTATTATATACTTTAGTTGCAATTTATTAAACGTTTTAGATATAATTAATAAAGAAATTATAATATGTATACACTTATCTACTCTAATAATTATAATGTTTTCATTTAATTATACCATTAACCATTACAAGTTTTATAATAACCAATTTAGAACTGTGAATTGATAACGTTTCATATTAAATGTTAATAAATATAAGTTATTTATTATCTTCGTCTACAATGAAAATGCAATCTATATTTGTCATAATAAATATTTCACTCGTCATTAATGTGAGTCAAGTTGTAAATTAAAATATAAACATAGTTCCTTATTATGCGAATGTATATGAAAGTTATAATTTACACAAGCCCAGCAAGATAACCAGAAGTTTAGAATGCTGAATATTTCAAACTTTTGTTTATAGGAATTTGGTAGAAGTAAAAATCACCCATTATTTATATGTGAAATTAAAGCTTGGGTGTAAGAACTTTAATTGTACCTTACTCGTCTTATACCTCGTGGTTTTATTTCCTCTTTTCACATAAGATAAATTATTATTATCGATTTATTTTGTTAAATTTCTCATTTTGTTAAAATGTGAGTTTCTCCTGTATCTAGAATGAAATTACTTCCTCCTTAAAGTTTCACTCGTGGACTTGCTAGGAAAATTTGTGTGGGCATGTGTTCTCATGGAAGATCACAACATTTATGGAAGAACATTTGTTTGCAAGAATAACAAAACAACTTTCCTTCCATGCAGAGAATGCATTGCCACTTTTTCGCCTCTAGGCCATAAACTTACATAAGCAATGATTTATAATATGGTTCCTAGCCTGTTTATAATGGTTAGAGGGAAGAGAACTAAACGTGGCCTGCACAAATACAAGCTTATTGCCAATATACTGCAGTTTTTCTTTAAAAAAAAGGAGGGGATATATCTGATTCGTACGTAATGACTATAGCTACATTGGAAAAAAAGAATGTAATTCTACATTTTGTAGGATCTTATATAGAAAGTTTATGCAATTAATATCGTTATAATAGTGGCGTTATTAAAAAAAAGGAAGAGACATGTTTCTAGTATTGTATACAAAGAAGCAAGTGGCGTGTTAGTTTCACCAATTTCTTAGAGAACCTTTATATGTATGTACGCCATTTTTTGCCACTAAGTACTAAACCGCTAATCTACGTGAAACCTTTCCAACCGGTACAAAGTCATATAATAATACATTCCCCTATCTTCAAAGGTATGGGTCAAAAGTTCATTTCCACGAATCATAAGATGTTCATTTATCAATTATAGAGTTTTAGTTAAATTCTTATATGAAGGAGTTACCTGAAACCATTCCTGTTAACATACAACAGAACTTAAAGCCCCATATTTCATTTAACTTCCTTCAAAAGTTATGGGGATCCTTGTGGGATGTTAGCATATTTAAAGAGAAGAGAATTTAATTTACAAGTGCAGTCTAAAACTGAAATTGCTCATTTTAATTTATTTCACTCACATCTTAAGTATATGTAAACAAGTAAAACTACTGAATACGTTTCAAAGATGTTCGTTATTAAGAGCAATGACAAGAAAACGAGGAGCATCAGAGCGATGCTTGAAGCGCGTTAGTGAAACCTACGGCGCCACTAGTCCCATCTGCCAGTCGTTCGCAAACATACCATCAACATCTCAGTAAATCGAGGAATGCACAGAAAATGGATCAGTAGTGTTCCACTAGAGCAGCAAGGTGTCCTGAATCGAAAGATTTTTCCTTTGGTTTATGAACCCAAAGAACCTGGAGCGCTTCAAACCTCAAATCCCACTCATTATCTCTCAAAGGACGGCTGAATAATTTGTTTTGAGATTTAGCAGATATTTTAAATTCTCTTTTGTTCATAATTCTGTTATAATCAAAATATTATTTATCTGCTTTATGATTCATTTATTGCCTTTCTTTTTATTTACATTCATGAATTAGAGGATAAAGAAATTAAAATACCTCTTAATAGTGTTAGTAAAAAGAGGATTTTAGTTGAATTGTTGGGCATTAGAAAAGAGGGATGGTCTCTATAAATGAGGCATGAACCCATTAGCTTAAATTAATTAGTTCTATATGTAAAATTATTTCTAAAATAAAATATATAAATTTATTAAGCATTTGTTATCAAGAATGGTGGTTCTCAGATATCCAGATATGGAACACAAGAGTTGTTGTGCAAAAAGAGACAACATAAACAAAGAAATAATGTATTCATGGCCGTTACTGGTTTCATTTAAGCAACTAATATGAATTAAAATAGCGGAATAATTATTTTTTTCAAAATGCTACACTAAGTAGCTAAGGAGAGAACGAATTAGAGAAAAATTAACATAGTCTGTATTAGAAAAAAGCAAAATTAATGATTTCACTAGATAGACAAGTGGTTGGTAGGTATTTCCATGAAACTGACGGAGACAAATGTGAGTCCTGTAAGTACAAGACTTTCTCAGTAGAATGCGTGGTTTTCAGAGTTTCTCTCATGGAACAACTTGCCTTTGTGCGCTACGTTATGGGAGATGTTTTTGGCACAGACTGACAGATGGGTTCAACGTCTTCCAGAACGACAGAGACAGAACGGCGCCTCGCGGTAATCCTGGCTGGAGAAGATCCAAAAGGCACACAAATACAACCACAACAAATAAACCTGGAGAACAAGACTTCTGTGCAACATGGTACTGCTTCACGAAATTAAACGCACTAGCTGCACCCTTCAAGAATATATCAAGCACATTCAACAACGGAAAGCAGGAGCGAACATTTCTAGCCTGCTTTGCTTTAGTTATTAGTTGCTCCTACTAAAATAACTGCCATATTACAGCATCGTAAACGTAACAAAGCTGGCGAAAAGCTAAAGCTACGAATTCACGAATACATGTAAACTATGGCAATTAAAATGTACTGTGTTGTGCAAACATGTAAATGGGCAAAGTGCCTCTATGCAAGGATAGTTGTGTATGTATATTTACCTTAAAGTTAGGATTAAACGTTTTTTAAACTTTTTTTTTTTTTTTTTAGTTTTTCTACATAGTGAACGCGTTTAGTATGCCAGACACGTCTTCTTTAACGAACGGCAGCGGAAAAAACCGAGCTCAATTTTGGTCAACTAATGAAGTTGAGAGTTAGGGTACTTTTCATGTTGACCTGGTGACTCAGTTGGTTAGAATATCATGTTACCAACGGAAAGGTAGTGGTTATGCTTCCTCCAGGGTAAACCTATTTTTTTTTTCTGAATAATTTGTCTACACTTTTCTTACTACAATAAATGTAACCTTTGTTTTTATGGCGGACATCCTATAGGTTGCACTTTTACTTTTATTTCATATACGTTGCAAATTTAGGTTAGCTTAGCTTAGCTTAGCTTAAGTTAAAAAAATGCAAAAGTCATCTTAGGTTTAAAAAAATGCAAAAGTTATACTGTTAATACACAGATTGCAAATTATGGTTAGGTTAGGTTAGGTTAGGTTAGGTTAGCTTAAGTTTTATATATATATTTCATAAAAGGAAGCGTGACTGGCGAACCAGATGCTTTCACTATGCAGGTTATTTTTTCTGCTTCGTTAGAAACGTTCTATCTCTATTTACCGCCACGGGTGGCCGAGGTCGTTAAGGAGCGGACTCGTGAGTGGGAGGTCTGGGGTTCGAGTCCCGGCAGGACCATCCTCCCTGATTGAGGTTTCTTTCAAGTTTCCTCAGTCCTCATAAATGGCAAATGCCGGAGAGTTACCTAAACTTAGGTCTGGAAGGTTTCCTTCCTTAAAAAAAACCTTTCCCAATATATCATTTCATCTCATGTATCACCAGTGTTCACCGCCTGTAGTGCCTCAGTAGTAAAAACGGGCGTTAAACACATTGAAAAAAAGTCTCTCCCTATTTGTTCATAGAATTGAAGTGTGAAATGTTACACTTTCTACTGTTTAGTACAGGAGGTCCCGTCGTTCATTCTCAATTCCAGAGAAACCACAAACACCTGCGGTAGTTATCGTGTTAGAGTAGTGACGTCATTGCTCCCACACACCGCCGCATCTACGTCATGCTAACCAGTTTGAGCTTTCGGATCGGGATGGTTATAATTTTCTTGTGTTTAGTTTCCAGCAGACATTAATTACATTCACAAAACAAAAATGATGAATTAAAATGTAAATACGTGGAATGCAATGTACTGTATTAAAACTTTTTAAATTTTGGTGTTCTAATTTGCAATAAGGGCTATTTAGTGGGCAGCAAAATGCCGTGGACAGTGCATTTAAAGTGTCTGTAGAGCGAGGCCCCGAAAAAAAAATGTATTTAATACTTGATTTGTTTGTTGTCTAATAAACCTTATTCTGAATGCAATGCTTGCAGCATCTCCTCATTCAGCATGAGTCTGCTATTCCCTGAAAGAGTGCGGCAGTGTCACTCACTGCCGAATAATTCAACACATGAATATACACTTGGAGGTACACATATCAACATGTAACAGCAAAGGTTCATTAGTTATTCAAACTGAACTACAAACTACATAATGAATTTATTCAATCTGTTACAAATAAAGACGCACAATACATTTAAAAATACGCACAGTGTCATAATTCTGAAATAAATAAATACAAACATGTTCAAGTATCTCCGCTTACAGACATTTTAATCATTGACATGTATGTACAATCCAGTTCATTGTAACTTCCATGGTTTACACATGAGTTGAAATTTGATACATGAATCACTTGAGCCGCAGTATGCTTTGCCTCTATTACGTTTACGAATTATATCAGTTCATAAACCTTTACTGCCGAGAGTTTTAAAACCAACAGACAACAATGCACTTACTTTTGTCACCACTTACTATCCTGGTATTGACAAGCTAATTTTTAAAGAGTAATACAATACTTTTACATCCTGTCACGTTAAAGAATACCTCACCTCAGCAAACATTCATAAAACGTTTCATCATAATTAGATAACTAACTCTCTGCCTGGTTTACATTCCTGTCATTGTTCGTTGTGCAAAACCTGCATTATTATTAAGTCAAGCATCACCTATATAAATCCTAATTTAAAAATGCATTAAAATATTGTACATATGCTAAACTAGAAACATGTAACGTGATTTTTCCTGAGGATGAACAATAATCTTTTGTCAAAACTAAATCCAAACTACAGGTTGCTAGACATGTGGTATCTCATGCTTCTTATACCATTTGACCTTATATAATTTAATAATCCGAATTTTACACTCCGCTGTTGATGTCCAGGCAATTTTTAACATAGGAAATCAATCCCCTAGAGAGGTGACTTAGCCATACGTGAGAAGAAAAAGAATTTATAGTTTCTAGCACTACGACAATCGGTATAATTTACTGAATAATAATAAATGTATTAAACACATACAAACAAGATTTGAACTTAATTCTAACAAATTGTGGTGAAACAGAAATCAATTTTAAAAACGCAAGAGATGCAAACCTTCCTCATCAATACATCATATGAATAATTATAAAACATGTGAGACATTAAATTTGAAGCTTTCAAAAGTTAAACCTTTAATTCTTTGAATAATTTAATCTTTGCACATTCACAACATAATATTAATACTTTCTTTGGTAAATGAATAATAAATAATTGGAGCATAAATAATAAACATAAATTACGATAATTAGCTCCATATTAACACTTTATTATTTGTAACGCTGTCTAATAAAGTTAAACCTGTCATCTATTCTGTGATTATGTTATATTTTCACTAATTACTTACTTTAAGAAGTATAGAACAATTCGTTTAATTCCTTTCCAATAGTTTTTGTACGTATACATTTAATTTTGTGTGGAAGTTGTCAATATTGATTTTTACTCATACTGCTACTAATAATATACCTACACACTATACCTTTGCTAAAGGAGTAATGAAATCCAGGAAATTCATTAAAAATATGCATATGCTATATAATATTTTAGAAGTAGGATTATCCATTTTAATTTAATCTATAAATATAATTACGATATTTCCTTAAATCCCATTTGATGACAAACTGAAAACTAATACGCCAATGTTAGCGATGTCCGCATGTACCTAGGACTAAGTAAAATAAATCCCCATCATATGAAGAGATGAAATTGATGAAATAGTAGCTGATCCCCCTGTCATGCGTTCTCCCGTTGAAATACTCGGAAAGTTATCTAATCTGACAGGAGGATCAAAGATATGTTACTTCCATAATTTTAAGATAATTGCATAACTTTGTTCCTCTTAAGTCCTTATTGTGGCCTCGGTGTGTGGCTGTATAAAAGACTGTAAGTTTGGAAATCATTGTTAGCTACAAGTTGAAAAATTGGTTGCATTCAGCCGGATGCTGTTGGTTATTCTCATCTTCAACAGCAAACATCAAACACTTTTATTGCTACTCGTTTTGGAAGACATAAATGCAATTTTTTTTATTTATTATCACTATGCAAATAAAAGGTAATCAGAAAAGGATATTTATTATTTAATCATTAAAGAGACACTGCAAATATTATAACAGATGCTGTTAAAATTATCTTGCGAAATACTATTAACGAAGCGCAAGTAAGGGAAATTATAATTATTACATCATAAACGCAATATTTTACAATGAATGCTCTACAAATTAGGAATACTTCAGTTCTGCATTCTCTAACTAAAGATGTTCTTTCCTCTGGATAGTGTTAGATTATTTGGGAACTAACTGTTTTTATCTTACAAGCCCTTTGCAATAAAACCGTGAGGGTTTCTTTCCCCTGGGATATATTTTAGCATTATACTAGCAAGAGTTTCTACATGGGCTGTAAATAATGTAGTGGCCAGGCTTTCGGGAGACGAGTATGCGCATGCTCGTGGGGTTTATTGAGTTTAAACCAGTGTCGACGTGTGCAGTGCCGAAGGCAGTCGCTAAAAGCGGGCGGTTGTAAGTGAATTGGTCTATGTTGTGTAAAGTGCTCTAAAGCATTTTACGAAACCGAAAGCCTTTTTTGGACTAAAATCCATTGGTTCGTGCAAAAATGCACGTCTGTGCCATGACGAATTGCAGGAAACGTGGGACAAAAATGCTCTATCGTGTTAGATGGTTGCACATAGGCCGGGAGGAGTCAGTAGACTGAGATTATCATTGTTTCCTCTGGATCGCCTAAACTGTTCCTGAAGGATACACCACCTTGCACCTTACTTGACAACGGTGGTCCAATTGCTGGTGAGGTGGCAATGGCCGGTTCTTGAAACATCCACCATAATAACCGGAAACATATCCATGTGGTATCAATCTCTTTCCTTTGTTGAAAGGTTCCCTCTGAGGCACCATGTTTCAAGATATTTCTTTCTTTGCTATGTGCCAAACCTCGCCAATGGCGTACGAGGGCTACCACGAATTTGGGAAACAGTGCAGGACAACATATTATATGGAAGGCCGATAATGCGGGTTAAATATCCATGTTGCCAGCCTCGGTGCAACGTAACAAAAATTACATTATCCATTTCACTCACCAAATATTACGACTGCTATCTGTGGCCCACCAGAGCTGTTAATTTCTGTGAAATATAAACCCCTCTGAATTTTATTTATATCATAAGCGGTTTTGCTTGAGAGTGAGGTTCGACATTAGTGCTTTTATAGATGTGTGTATAATTCAACTAAAAATGTAACTACTTGAAGTAGTTATTTATTTGAAATTTGCAAATAAAACAATTTAACAAAAATATTATAAGTATATTTTTAAAATCTTTTCTGTGTAGCATAGAGATTTTGGAAATAAAATAGTGGATCCAAATTACTTTAGTCGACTGTATGAGAATTTAAAATTTTTAATGTTATATGCATGAATATTTTTGTGTTTGTAATGTACACCTTTTGAATTTTATACAAGCAAGGTCAGCTTTTTTAAAAATACTGTTTTATCTAAATTGCTACCCTTTTCCCAGAACATTATCTTTAATTTTCATTCAAAACATCTGAGTGAAGTCCTGGTACAGAAACCACTTTATCTGTTGGAAACTATTTAGATGGATTACATTATTAGTGAACACTGAAGCTTTTCTATTTTTATATAAAAAAACAATATAGGAACGGAACTCTCTGTCTGACTGTATGTATGATTCCCAATTGTAACTTTCTACTCTGCTTTCTTCCGGTTCTCCGTTAATCTTCCGCCAGATACACTTACTTTGTCCATTTGTCAGCAGTTACTGTGTATTCCCAGATGCCATCCTTCATGATTTTGTCAGTTACCTTCCTACAGATTATCTCGTTCCATCATTTGAGCTATACAAGATTGCCATGGTACTCTCCGCCATCCACGCTTCCAGAGAGCGACCATTCAAGAAAAATCTTAGGCCATCTCTCCCCAGTCATTCTATTGATGTGCCCAAACCGCTGCAGAGTTCGCCTTTCAATCCTCTCGGTAGTTGGTTCTTTCATTTCCATCAACTGTGTACCTCTTCATTCCTACTCTAGATATCCTGGTCAAGCTTTGAATTCCATTCATCTCCACTGCCTACATTTTACCTTTCTGCCTTTCTACTAATGTTCACCCTGCATTGCAATAAGTTAATATACTGTCTATGTTAGTAGAATTCCTTTCTTCATTTGTCTACTAGCATTTCTGTCCCATAAAAGCCTATGCAACACTTTTATTGAACTTCTTGCTTGAAGTATTCTATGATCTACATAGACATAACAGCTTAAAAATTCATGGATTGATTCCAAACATTTAAACCGTTTTAAAATTTGATGATCCCTTGAGGTAATTTAATGTCTTTTCCACCTCCTTTAATAACTAAATATTTCCAACCCGGAGACCAACTTAAAATGCTTCCAAGAGCTTCCTCGTCATAAATTTTGCCTCTTTTCGGCTTTGGGTTGTCACGACCTGATATTCCCATGCCCCCACATGAACAGTGTTCCAATACATGCTGAAAATATGTTTTAATTAGGGCTGGAGACATACTGCAATATTATATAAGTACTTTGATTGTTATAAATTGATTTGAGATCTTGACATAAATTATTTGTAGATACTGAATCCTGATACAGTAGGCCCTTTCAGGATTAAGAATATTAACGGATATCCTGTCCTCCAGGTTAGGGATTAGAAAGAGGGCGAGCTACTCGCGCCTGTAAAATCTTGTTAGCTACATTTCCTTCACATGACGTAAGAAGTAAATTCCAGATTTCGTATTTCATTTCCTTTGGGCGCAAAAATATACTTTTATACAGAAAATAAATACTTAGGAAACGAAAGTGGATGTTTTATTTTTAAAGACATTGTGAAAGTACTATATTTTTATCTTAAGTGATTTTCAAATTCAGTTAATAGTAACAAACAGTCATGGAAAACGTTTTGATTAACTTGAGATAACACTCCCGACTATAACTTCTTTCAGAGTTACTATAACAGCCTGAGTTTTAGTTCTTGCATTTTGAAAATAAACTTAACTTGTAAAAAATAAACCTGTTCCTAACAATCTTTAAAAAGTGCGATATAATGGTTACGCAAGCTTTCATTAATTTGCACCACTTTTATCAGCAATTTCTTTAACATTATTTCAATTTATTTTAACATTTTAACGTAAGACGCTGTATTTAGGACAAATGCCAAGGACAAATGTTTCACTTTAGCAGTAGCTCACAAGAAATGCTCACAGTGGTAGTTTTGGAGCATAGAACAAAACTATAGTAGGTGTGGGTTTCCTCTATCTTACTGCAAGCAGCGAAGTGGTCAGAAGGTAGTTGTATGCCAGCCGCTAGAGTAAACCACATGCCTTTTGTGCTGTGAAATGTGTTTACATTAGGTACAGTATCGTGTTCCCACAACGAGTCTTATAATAGCTGAAGCCGTTAGTGCTTTGGAATTTAGAAGACACTGGAGAAAAGCATGTTATTTTTGAATAAATAAAGAAACAGCTTTCGAAGAAGAATATAGGTGATTTATGTACAACAGGATATGAATATATAGAAACTCAGTTAAAATATTAATGGAAAACAATGATTTCTATTTTATGGCGATGACTACAAGTAACACTGTCTTAAAAATGCCTAAAGATGTAAGTGTACGGCTGTAATCGTTTGTCTGGCAATTCTGGTGAGAACTGCCGGCGTAATAGCTGCTGAACGTGAAGAGGAAATCTTCCACGTCATCCGTTAGCCAACGTCACGAAACAAATGCTTTCCGACTCCCTGAGAACAATCTTTAGAACTTTATGTGAAAAAAAACAAAAACGCATGCAATGGTGAATAAAACTGTTCTAAAATGCTTTACATCAATATAATTATTATCGATAGGACAAGGGAGAAAAGTAGAATGGAAACGTCAGAGACTAAGCTAAGTACATATTTAATTTAAAAAAATAGTACATATTTGACAAAAAAATGAGATATCTTTTGATAGCAAATTTCTTCTAAACCCTACTTGAGATAGCGCGCGATTCATAAGGTACCCAGTAAAGCAGTGTAGCCACTGTACATTTGTGATATATGACATTCACTAAACACACTGTCTAGTATTTGGTTAGCTCTGAGGCAGAGTGTGCAGTGATGCACATAAGTTTCCCTTCCTGGCATGAAGTACTTTATTCTTTAATAAAACACCAAAACTAAATATTAATGAGGTCAGTATCCAAAAAATACTCATGAATGTCTTATTTCTGTTATTACTTGAAATTCCTGAAATGTACCTACACATATTACAATGAACCAAAATATATAATATATACCTTTAGTTAATATGCTCATAATACTTACAAATAATAACCTTAAGGCATACTTATGCTACTAGAACTATTTGTAGCATGCAGTTTATTTTGTGAAATTACAAATCACAATTTAAAAATATTTGAAGTAACATTAAGTTATTAGTAATGCTAATATAATGGTTTATTTATAGGTAAAATTCTCTATTTATGAATTTTATATATAACTTTAATATTAGGGACTTAAATAACAAAATAGCATAAATATTAAATATTGAAATTCAAATATTAAGATTTCTTTGTAGTGTATATACAATATGTCTGTCATTCAAGCTGTGGATACAAAAGAGAACTTTGTTTATTGTTGATATATACTGCAAGGAAGAAAACCTACACTGCTGCATATTGCGGGCGATAAACTCTAATGAGTTCGTGTGTAGAACTGCAGAGATAGACTCATTCTATAGTCGAAAAGAATTATATTCACACTGATATGAAACATTACGTTATACTGCAGGAACACTAAATGGAAAAGATTTTAAAATTGCATAATTATTGTGTAATTTTTAGTATGTTTTCATTTACTATACTTATGGATGAATGTGATTAATTATTCTCATGAGAGATGGTTTACTGTATGAAATGTTCATCCAACTGTTTCACATAATGAAATCAGTGGGTGGAAGAATAGCCGAAAATGTTTAAATGTTTTCAACATTCGCCTTCACTCATCATTGTCAGCTTGGGATACCTCCTGAACACTTATGTGCTTGTGAGAATTTATTATTTTTTTTTTTACAGTAACTCAAGATTTCCAGCTATCCATACCCCCGATAACGTCTACTGCCCCTTCCCCGAAGAGGTTTCATTAAATTTTAATTCCAAATATTTCAGAAATCAATGTTGAATTGCTAACTCTTCATAGGCCTCCTCTAACATTGCATAGGCCCCAACTGAATTTTTGTAGAGAAGAAATCAGAATATCAGAGTAGCATATTGTTCGTTTCATATCACCTTCATTCTGCTGTAGGCGGAACTGAACATGTCTCAACTTGTACACCTCTCACGGGCGGGGACCGGAAGTGACGCCAATGAGACAAGTTCTATGTGCACATTACGCATTTGGCTAACAAAATATTTTAATACCTTTATATGTAAAATAGAGACGTTCCTAATTCTATTCTTTATTTCTGAGTATGGTAAAATATGTAGTATAAAATCACTTGTGAGAATTTTCTTATTGAAGGAATTATATTTCTTGAATTTAAGAAATCAAATAATTAAATAAATAGTTCATATTTTACTCTATGACGTTTCTATGGATTCGGCCTATCTCATATATTGTGACGGTATTCGTCGCGAAAGAAACATATTTAATATTCCATCTATTTTTACTTGCTTTTTACAATTACTAAATCTATAATTTTAATGCGGTTATATTTGCTAAATATTTACGCGTTTTAATTGTTCTAATATATTTCACTTTTGAACTAGTATAGTAACATTCACGATGATGTTAACTACACAGAACTCTTATCTTCTCAATCCCTTTCTCGATCTGTAATCAGGATCCGAATAGATCACTGACTTCCCCGGGGGCTTGTACTTCGTCCATCGCAGCAGATTGTTTACCGAAAACCTGAAACGTTCTCTTCTCTTTCTCCAAAAAAACGCCTTCTCCTCCTGCTTCCATATTTACAAAGGCGTACCCAACCTGTATTCAATATTTCCAAGAGGCCAATCCACATTCACCGTCTCTTATATAAATAAGCCTTAAAAGATTTCCTCTGGGAAGCGTGCGTCGAGCTGAATTAACTTTCCAGCCGAGAGGTATAGAAGTGTTGGCTATATTCACCCATATTCTTTACATTCCGTAAATGAGTTAAACCAACAGCCTGGTGGCTCCAAAGTTCCATGGAATAAATTACCTTACTTTTTCATTTATATTTGCCTTTTGATAAACAACCTCATGCCTGCCAACGATAAATATTAACACTAACAAATGTACCAACTGAACGGTATTTCACAAGCATAAACATTACAGTTTTAATAATTGTGTTTTTCTACTTATTCTCACAATTTCCATATGATAATACTCCCGCATCATTCTAGCGCAATGTTAGTCCACTGAAGGTACTCGAGTAGAAAATCCTTCAAGCACGAAACTCAATATTTAGATTCTTAATTTCGAAACAGTTGCGCCACTTTGTGCGTTTTCATATTCCAGTAAAGTTTGGATCACATAAGCACGAGCTCTATGGTAGTGTATAAATAACAAACTTATCTACAGTAAAGGAAATAAAAGTAACACACTTGCAATTACTCGTTTGCGTGTTTACATTTCCGTAATATAAACCAGGAACTATGTCATCATGTCACCCTATTGTTGTTTTGCATATTTTCCTACAGTGTGTTCAGTTGTGCTGCAGGACAAACCTTAATGGCTCCCCGAGTTGGTGTCTACTGTTATCGCTTTGTTTAACACTAGGACGCCCAAGGCGGAATAATTTGACCCAACCAGATGTTGTAGTATATTTTCTTCACTTAAAATGTTTGTAGAAACCTTATATCTTACGACTTTTATTCTTTTAGGGGTACTAAATCCTGCAAAAAAATCAAAGTTATAAACTCATAATTAGAATATGAAGAATTTCACCTAGAACGTCCAGCTGGGTCATTTTGACCCATATATAGATAATGATATGCTGTTAGCAATTCTGATTCCATATTTTTAATTACATTCTTTTGAAGAATAATAATATTAATAGTACGATATCCTGTAACAATGTACAAACAGAACAATGCACAATGTTTACTAATAAAGGAAAGAATTTGCTTCAGTTTGTTTGTGATAACACAGAAGAATCCTAATTATTTAAGTGAAGATGAGCTCTTTCCTAGCTGATGAAGATCTTGGAAGAAAGGTTTGTTAGTAGAGATATATTTTCTGATTAATATATGCCTCTGCTGATGAAAACATTGGAGATAGTAAAAATAATAAGTGTTTGCTTTTTTACTACAATTTACTCTGGATCTGAAGTAACATACTGGAGAAAAATGAGATGACCGTAATTTTCCCTGCAAGAAGCAGCCTCTTTTGCATTTTTAGTGCTCCGTTTTCCTTTTATTTGGGAATAAGCAACCGTGCACAATCACAGGTTCACAAATATGCACTAATTTCTAAAGTATAGAATGCATTTATAAAGAAATTTCACTGGATGCTTCTTAGCTTTGGAAACTGAAAAGTTACACACGGGACATGACATACTCAGATATTCGTTCATTCTCAGGTCGAACATTTCCTTTCCCAAAAATGGAAGCAACCAGCTCCTGATAGCACAATATGGATGGAACAACAGCTGAACATAAGCTACCTGGAAGACGCCCTTATCACAGATATTCTGAGAGAAACCCCTGGTGCAACACCCCATGCCAAAAGAAATGTAAGTAATAAGAGTGTGACTAATGCATGGCGTTAATTTATATACAAGTCGATGCTGCAACATATTCAGAAAGTACTATGAACGAGGCATACATATTGTTAGCAATTTAGAATGTATTTCACTACGAGCCAAAACTTTAGCTGTACATTCGTTGAGACAAAGCAGAATTTCAGAGTAGCATCTTATTCGTCGCGTATCACTTATATTTTGTGTTGTATGCGGAACTGAACATGTCCCTACTTGCACACCTGTCACAGGCGGTAAAAACACCACGTGTATTTTACACATTAAGCTAACAAAATAATATAAAGTTAAATTTTAGCGCGAGAAGTATTCTAAATACACGAGGGTCCTTTAAAAACATTTTCCACACACTTGAAAATATCTTAATTCTATTTATAATACGTCTAACCCCGGCGTACTGACGTACAATAACAATGGCTGCCTCCTGGTTGATTGCGTGACTACTAAATTACACAAACTCTGCAGTTGCCAAGCGTTCTAAGAGGGCGAATGCAAAATTCAAGCTTTAAAATAAGCCACAGTAACGGAGTTTATATACTTGAAAAAAGTGAAGGAGGTGCTTAAGGGTTTTTTATATTTGAGCTAAATGTTGAATTCTAGAGATAAGTGAAGACAGTTGGCAGCAAAGCTTACTCAATAAGGATGAATTCAAATCTGATTAGATGGAAAGTATCCGGAAAAGTATAAAATATGTTACAGAGTATAAATTGTGATACGAAATTTTGGAACTATTGATATGCAATAAATATCTGCATAGAACTGTAGATACAAATGAACGCAAAAAGCAAAATGAAAAAGAATAATATAATTATATTACTTCAGTGCAGTTATGTGGTAAAGTTAGAATTGTAGGTTTTTTGGTATAGATATAAATGCCAAGTAGTCATATATTTTTTAAAATGCCTAACATTGTTATATCTTTATATCGTATTGGAAATGTAATGTCCTATATTGTTCTATAAGATCAAGTACGTAACAACGTGAAGTTATTTTATAATTTTTAGTTGACGAACAAATATTGTATAAGCGTTGCGTTAAATTTAAATGGGTGATCTATCATTGAACCGTTCTAAAAATATTGCCACTGGCTCGTAAGCGATGTATTTAGAAGACAGCGGTAACAACCGACTAGTATGGCGGAACGTTTGAAAATATATATATGATAATATAGGGTGCGGCATAAACAGTTACCCATTTTAAATGGTGTGCTATTATTGGTATCGGCTTCCTAGAGAGATTGTTTTTGTACCGTTGCTTAATGCAGTTCAAAGCATTTTCTGAACGTCATATTAAATGACTTTAGCCGCTCTCTCTGCTGCACAGTACTACTTGACAGTCAGTATGGAGTCAATATGAATTCTATGCGTTTGCAATTGAAACGTTTTTCAAATATGGTGGTTGTATTTGTTTAGGTAACATTTCGACATCGGCCGAAATGGACAAGTTCCGTCACGGAAGGTGATTAGGAGACGGGTAAGGCAGTTCACCTGGTGGCATCTAGCAGGCCACGTACGGCTCACACTCCGGAAAAACCACCACGATGGCCGAGGTCATTAAGGCGCGGACTCGTGAGCGGGAGGTCTAGGGTTCGAATCCCGCCAGGACCTTCCTCTCTGACTGAGGCCTTTCCAGGCTTTTCTCAGTCCTCATAAATGGCCAATACCCTAATTTTAGGCCTGGAACGTTTCCTTCCTTAAAAAGTCCTTTTCCAATATATCATTTGATCTCGTGTGTCATCAGTGCCCACCGCCTATGGTGCCTCAGCAGTAAAAAAAGACGTTAAACACTATAAAATTGCTTTAGACCAAAGTTCATCGCAAATAATTCGCAAGTCTTTAATATATTGGATAGTATGCGACGGATGTGACATTTACATATTCGTTTCTTCCTAAAATATGCAAGTGGTGCAAGAATTATTGCCTAGTGATGTAGAGGTACACGAAATTTCTATATAAAGCTTCTGCGGAAGATAAATTCAACCCGGTTTTCTCAAAAATTTAATTACTGAGAGACCCATTTTCATTTATCAGGCTAAGTAAATAAATAAAACTTCAGGTATTGGGTGCCTACTAATCCTCCACCTTCATGAACAACCACTACATAGCGCAAAAGTTACTTGTGATGTGCAGTGTTCTCTCAGACTATTATTAGCCCTTATTTTACTAAAAATACACAAGTGACTGTCACAATTTTAACAGAGCGTTATAGTGATGTTACAACAGTTCGTAACGCAGCAAATGCGCCGTAAAATATCCAATCCTTGTGGTTCCAACATGACGGTGCAACTGCTCACACAGCTAGAACGTCCATGACAACCTTTCAAACAATGTTTCCAGAGCACCTTGTTTCTCGGTTTAGTGATATCAACTGGTCATCCCTTTCGCCCGATTTATCGGTGTGTGATTTTTTTTTTCTGTGGGGATTTCTGAAATCCAAAGTGTATGCTAACAGGCCAGCAAATATTCAGGAATTGAAAAACAATATTCACACCGTAACGGGGGTCATTAACAAGTGACACTCTTCGTAAGGTTATGGAAAGTGTGCGTATCAACAATGGTGGTCATCTGAAGGAAATACCTTACAAAACATTCCATGTGAAGTGTTCTTTCAAGGAGTATACACCAATAATATGTAGTTTTAATTCTTTATGACTAAATATAATATATAAAAAGAGTATTTATTTCTGCCGCACCCTATATTTGTGGATGGATACAACTAAATAAGAAGCATACAGAACAAATCATTAGTTATTAAAAAATATTCCTTCAGCATCGTTTCCCTTTGCGTCAGGTCCTTTAGCGGAATGCCACTATCATTATTATACATGTTTAATTAAATTTCCATGTGCTTAAAATGCATTGCGTTTCTTATACTTTCGCTTATGTGCCATTAGTTGGTGTAGATGCCCGTCATTTGTAAATAAAAGTTTAATGATGTCTGCTTCGTGGTCCAGGAGTAACGCGCTCTTCTCTGGATCTAATTTTCTCGGGTTCTATCCCGTTGGATGTCGATAGATTTTTCAGGACGTAAATATCTAGAGTGCAAGTCCTCCAGGAGCGGTTTCCGTGCCGCATTTTTACGGCACGTGTAAAAACTCCATACCTAAAAGAGAGGTCGTTCCACCTTAACTTCCGCCTAACTGTCAATTAAAGCGATGGACTGAAAATCTATCATACTGACATCTGTGACTGCTTTGTGTAGATATATTCGAGTGGTTCATATAATCCGTTAAACTCGGAACAGGCCCTACACCTAAATCGATGATGGTATTTTAATTGCGGTGGTGTTGGCGTAGCTGAGCGGCTAGACAGCTTGCCTAGAAGTCTGGAATCAATACTTGCGGCCATATATGAAACGTACAGGATAACATGGGATCTGTATAGGTACAACTTTTCCTCCGATACTCCTGTTTCTTCTGTCATTCATTCCGAAAAGATAATAACTATGCTAGATTTGAAAATGCCTCTCCTGAGCGAAGGCGGAACCGAGATGTCTGATTTATATCTGAGTTTGACATTAGGAACCATTATTACTGTATTCAACTGCCTCTTTAAGAATTTAAGGGCCATGATGGGGCAATTTCATGATGTGGCTAATATCGAAGCCTCTATTTGCTTGGCTTAACGGTGAAAAGAGAAATCTTTTCTGCCTTATCTAGATGGAAGGATATAAGAATATGAATAACATAAGAATAGAATATAGAATGCTGCAGTGCACGTGGGTATCAAGCTTTTCAGTTAATTGCATTCTTTGTTAAAATTAAATATTGTTTAAATGAAATCTAAATAATTGTTTGAATACTACTTTAGAACTTAGAAAAATATATCAAGCTTAGAAGCATAATAATAATAATAATAATAATAATAATAATAATAATAATAATAATAATAATAATAATAATAATAATAATAATAAACCGTCTGGACAATACCTATCGTAGGTAGCATATGAAAGTGAAATGTTTAGTAAATACACTAAAAAACTGAGCTATATACTGAATAGCATTAAGTAGCTTATTTGGTAGATAACTTGTGAGCATTTTTGTGTTAATCTGCTGCACCTAGGTAGCCAAAAGTTAATTTCTAAATTTTTCTATAGAGCGCAGAACAGGCTATAGTTCCAGAAGATTTAGCTAGATGGCATGAAAACACTGTGCTACTCAAGGCCGTCATAAGGTGATTTTGATCAACTGGTACTACCGAAATTACAAAAATCCTATTAACTATATTATTATATTTTTATTTGTTTGTGAACGCTTCTATTAAACGTATATGGGATTGAAACTAATCTTTACTAAGTTGTTAGTTCTTTTTAAGGCTAATAGGAACGGGATACCGAAAAATGCCTAAAGATTCGAATATTAGAATTTCAACGATTTCAAGATTCGCGAGATTCCAGAGTTCAGATGATTTCTATTTATACTGGGTGATCAAGTTGCAGGAGTGCGCCTCAGAGAGGGAAAAAGAGAGAGAGAGATAGAAAGTGTATTGCCACGTAGTAGATATGAGTTAGTTTTTTACAAAATGCGGCCATATTAGTTCTTTAACCATCGCTAAACTGCACAGTATTTTACTTAGAAGGGAGTACCCTGACTAGCAATTGCGTCATTCGTTCAAACTGACATGCGGTTAAGTCCGAAATCCAGAATATTTTATACAAGTTTAGTGCGGGTTGTTAATCATCTGTAGTTTAATTCTTTATTACTTAATTCACGAAATTAATCACCCTAGTTTTTGTTTTAATGTACAGAATCAAAAGCTCTTATATGTATTAAATATTAAGTTATTAAATTACTAACAGAAGTATTCTAGAGCAATTATTTATAGAAATCCTAAGTTAAACAACCCTATATTCAAATAATATGATCCTGGCACAGTCACCCAACCTCTGCCCAACCCGAACCAATCAGTGGAAAGCGCTCGAGCGACACCGATGGCCAGTGCATCAACTCATCTCCAGCAGATCACGGCAAAACAGCCAGGAAGATATTTCTAGTTATATTTGCGACTAAGGCATACGTCCCTCAATTATGTTATAATGTTTATATACTCATAAGCTCTCAGTTTTTGTTTATTTTTTCGGAATTCCATTTACTCTTCAGGAATAATAGTCTTCTACCGTTCTTTTCATTCTTAAAACAAAACAGCGAAAACAATTCATTGTTGCTTTAGGCCTGGTTTATTATTGCTGGAATTTGATTCTGTTCAGGAAAACTTTGAGGATAAATGAGTTTTTACTTTAAAGTTTTAATTTACGAAAGTTGGATCATGCAACCTAGGTCATAACATAAATAACGGGCTCTTCAGTGTGGAAAGTTTGGAAAACAGCTTAGGCCTAGCTCTGTTGGGAGCGAAGCTACTATATATCGCTGAAAGTGTGCACACAGTGCAGGATGATGGCGCTGCGGGCGGCATTTCGATCCTAGTAATTGAGAAGGGCTGTGCATATATGTACGTGGGGGTGGGGGAAGCACTCGCTAAAGGTTATGCATGTGTCGGCATTTCCGCCTAATCGGTCCTTAGAGATCGATTGTATTTGGGGTGAGATACCAATGCTGTCTGCTATGCCTGAAGTAATATCTTTTAGATGATGGTGGTTCAATACTGTGAGGGGGTGGTTGGGTGGAACGTTTGACTGAATGGATCGTTGCTTCACTACAAACAGTATGCAAGTCACCCTGCTGCGATTCTGAGAAAAGTCAACCTCAGGATTCTGAACTGCTTTCACTTTCGATACTTTGAACACAACAGAACTGGAGATGAGGAATGTTTCGAAATTGTGAAGGAAGCAGCATCTCAGGGGCAGAACGTAGCTCGTAAGAGCTGATCGAGATCTACGGCTAAAAAGGACACAGCACATATGCGTACTGCTGACGTAATCTAAGAAATTTATTCAAAACCTTGTTGCGAAATAAGTACAATAAACACTTTGTTAAAAAAAATAGCAAAGGAATTCTATGAGTTAACACTAAATAAAAAATCTTTATTTACAAACAATTAAGAAATAAGACCTGGATTTAAGAACCCGAATTTAATCAATAATACCTTAATTTCCACTTTAAAACAGAATACCTGGGTCACTGGTACAATTAACAATGAAGCTGGCCCCTGGTACAAAAGAAAAAAGAGACGCATTGTCCCAATGCGATGAATAAACTATTACTAAGCACGAAACGTGGCTCGCCGGTGTCCAAGCCGGAAGGCCGAAATGATGTTTATCTAAAGGTAGCTAACAATAAATTGTTCCATAAACTAACTGAAAAAACTTAGAAATATTGAGGCCCTACCCTAAAAATCAGTTAGGATAACAGCTATGCTTAGTAGATTGATTGATTTGGTTTATTTACGGACGCTCTTTAACATCTCAGGTCATCAGCGTCCCTTTCAATTCAGGGCGTGAAACGGCTCAGAGGCCTTTTCTTTCAGGCTTGAGGTTCTTTTCAGTGCTGTAAATGTACGACAGGGACCCACGGCTTTTTTTCCCTTCCGAAGGAAGCCATACTTAGGATTTTTACGCCGGAAAAAATCCATCGATCCTGGCCGGGTTTGAACCCGCGAACTTGGGTTTATAAGGCAAGTATGGTTACCACTACACCACCAGGACCAGCTGAGAGTTATATAGATGGGATAGAGTCCCTAACAATAGGATAACAAACTTAATGAAGATAGACGAAGTTCTAAAACTTGTTGAATATAAGAAAAGGAAAAAGATGATTGGCATGAGCACGTTCAACGCACGGAGGAAGAAAGGCTACCTAATTAACAATGAATTGTAATCCGTTTGAGAGGAGAAGAAGAGATCGATCTAGACAAACCTGGCGTGAAGGAGTGACTACAGGAAAGTCGTGGTTGCCCAATGGCATGACAAATATAGATGGAGTTTATGATCTGGAAGACGGAGAAAATAGGCAGGCAGATCGTTCTTTATGTGTTAATATTTTTAGCCTGATGAAGAGTGTTGCTCTTATAGATTTCCAAAGAAAAGGAGTTTTGAAACTTTACATAAGAACTAAACAAAATAGTAATAACATTCCTGCATTTAACTCTATCATAATGGGAAACGCGCGTTCAACAAAATACGACTGCTTCCAAATCTTTAGTTCAAACATACAACATTACTATATCTCGTAGAAAGTGGTAAAGACACAATTTCCTGGTATGTAAGGCACCAAAAGTTTAGAGTGCTGTATAAAAAGATGAGAGCATCAGCGTAAGGTTTATGAGAAACATTCTTAGGAATAATTGACATGGAAAATTATCGCAATCTCTTTTCATTGTTCTATTGCTAGCTTTCCATAATCTTTTAGATTGAGGAATGCTGTTGGTTTTATATAGCCTGGATCAAAACGTATCACGTGAATGTAGCTGCTGAAAAAATGCAATGTTTTCGAGGAAAAAATAGACTGGGAATCGAACTACAGATTCCATGTTTAATCATCGTTCTTATGACATTATAGCTAATTTGCATTTAATGAGATATCTCGTTTTATGGAGACATTTATTTCATATAAAATTACATTTATAGTATGTTTTCCCTGTATATTTCACATTATCATAATATATATCAACTGCAAGTTCATTTTATTTGTTTTACGATTGTTATCAGACACTTAAGCCAAACTACTGGAATTTAGTAAAATAAATCCAAGAGGTGGTGAGAAATCGCTTATGCCCCTCGGTGATTAATGACTAACTAAGTTGCAATAAAGTACGGGGCATGTCTTGCTGGTCTTTATTCCTAGAAGTGAGATTACATCAACCAGTTGCTTATTTGTGTTACCAGGACGTGAGGCGTATCCTATCTCGCTAAAGAAAACAACGTTGCCACGTCTCTGAAGCCTCTTTCAGTGCTGTTTAGTGCTAACCGATATTGATTAAATGATTTATAAAATTATTTATTCATTAAGGAATCCATATATTTTTAATAATACGAAAACAGAAAATATTAATTATTTCTGCTCAATATTTTATGTAACAAAGCAGGAGAATTTCTAGTGACAGTGTGTTACTGTTTAGACGAAAGCGATAACACAATTGGTACTTGGGAGGGTCAGGCTATTAAGGTTTATCCCGCACTTGTCCATGCACAGAAATAATCCTTGCAGAATTTCATTCTTATTTTGATTTTGCCAACCCCTTTTCAATGGTTAACATGTGAACCATTCCAACTCGACTTTCGACTTTTGAGAGTTATTATAACAAATATACCATGAAGATAAAAGAGAGGCAGGAAGGATTTCATCTATGGGATCAAGTTGCTTGAGGTTTTCCAGCTGTAGAAAAAATCTGTTGTAACTCACATGAAGGGAACATATATAGATTGCTGCAGATTCCTACCCTTAAGAGGTGCATTCAAGTAATAACACCTTCGATTTTTTTTATCAGGATTGGAAACAGATAGAAACATACTGTTTGTTTAAAAAACGCAGGCACTTATTGTCAATGCTTCACATAGATGCAAAGGCATACAGAACTCTAGCGGCAGCGGCGAGAGTGAGGACTGTATTTGATACTTCAAAATGGCGACGTTTTCATTACAAGAACAGTATAGACATTCATTTTCTCCATTTGCGTGACTTGATATCGATCGAAATTCATCACCAGTCGAATGAGACATGTGGTGATGGTGTCATGGGTGTGTCTAATGTTCATTCATGGGTGCGACAGTTCAAGGAAGGCAGATCGTCGTGTGACAACCAACCAACGCAATATTGGTCTCGCACAAGCCAGTCTGATGACATGACTGAGCGAGTGGAGAATTTGTTTTGGAGGATCGCCAAATGAGTGTGGAACACATCGCCTCCAAAGTTGGCATTTCCGGGGATTTGTTCACACAATCCTGCATGAGGACCTGAAAATGCAAGAGTGACTTCCAGGTGGGTGCCACGAATGCTGCCGGACGACCACAAGTCTGCGCGCGTGGCATGGCAATGTTGAAGCTCGTCATCGATTGTGACAATGGATGAAACATGGATACTGTTTTTCAATCCTGAAACGAAGCGCCAGTCTGCTATTGCATCAGCGATTTTCCAATGGCCAAAACAAACTCCTACAGAAGCGTTCGCAGGTGTGAAAAATGTGTACGGTTGCAGGGAGGTTCAGTCGAGAAATGACACAAGTGTAATAGTTTTCGTGTGATTAGTTAGCGAGAAAAACAAATCGGAGTTGTTATAACTTGAATGCAGCTCGTATTTTGCATATTTTGACATGCTCCGCCAAGTCTTGTGTTCTCTCAAGTTAACGTCGCAAGTAAACCCTGTGAAAGCAAAGCCGAAAGGCTGCTTTGCTGAATATTTAGAGTCAACCTGATATGTTGGCTCTCAAATTATAGCCCTCGCTTAGAAGATATCGATGTCATCAAAGTTTCGCTCTTGATGTGTCATCTAATCCTTGAACTTCGTGAAGTTTCTCTTAGTGCTGAATTATAACGCGTAAAGAAGTTCCTGCTTCTCCGCCCAACTCATTCTGTGGAGGGAGGCAAAGACATTTTCCCCGGCCAGCGCGGCGGCGTTGTCATGGTAACCAGACTGCGGCAACACGGGAAGGGAAGATCTAGACCGCCACTTGTTAGTTCCTTTCGCCCTCGCTTATTCCTAAATTATGTGGGTTCATTTCCCGTTTGCTTCTCTGTAGACATCGTTACGGCTGCTGCCAAGAATACAAAGTTGTTACTAAAGTAATAGCCTAAGCGGTAGAAGTTATTTGTTCGCTCCGTTTTCGTTCATATAACCTTTTTTGGAGGTTATATATTTTCCTTTAATCTACTATTTTAAATTTACAATGCCATGGTTTTAGAACATCATAAACACTTTATAAACTACTTGAGATCGAAAGTTTCATTTTCTAATACGATCTTATAACAATGTGTAAGTAAAAAGGTGTCGCTAAGGCAAGGCTCCATGAAGATCCGAGGTTCGAATCCTACCAGAGACCCCGACTGAGGTTGTTTCCAGGTTTTCCTCAGCCCTTATCAATGGAAAATCCTTGGGAGGTAACCTGAAATTAGGTTTGGGAAGCTGTTCCGAATTTTATCATTTCATCTTATCTCTATAAATTTAAATAAAGATACCTTAAATTTTTAAAAAAATTGCTACTTTAAGATGTAATTGTTCAAGAAGAGGAGCATAGTATCATTATACTCATTCAAAAAGAGTAACAAATAATTGTGATAACCTGGCGGTATTTATTGTCTTTATTGCAGCACATATAACATTTACACATCCCTTTGCCGAAGACCGTAGGCAAAATAATTCTTACAAAAGAAAACATTATATACAATGCGGTTAATTTTGTTTTCCTCTGCAGTGTTTTGTCTATGGGCGAGCGAGCCGCCCATTAGCCGGGTCTTAATGATTAGAGGGAGGATGAAACAATTAAAAAAAACAATTACACAACAATACACAAACCCATTTAAGAGGAATATTGCTTATCAAATTATCAAATGAGATGTTAAAACTGCCTGCCTTTATTCTTCACACATTTTCCTGGCGAATATTATCTTTGAGTTCTTGTATGGTGAGCGGGCTCCTCTTGTACACGGCACATTTTTAAATGCTTTTTTTTTAATTTTCCGCGCAGGGTGTTACATTTAGTAGCCTTTGGCAAAGACTGATATGAAATTATCACTTGTGCAAAAAGACGAAGAGATTTTGTAAACGCTTACCAATGTCATGTAATCTTTCTTCGGTAAGAAACTTTTCCTTTTTTGTTTCTTAGGCTGAACACTTCCAGTTTCCTTAAATTTATTGTACAGATTATGCACTGTTTTACAATCTGGAGCTCCTACACTCGGAATCTTGCTTGAAATATTTTTCGAACTTCATGAGCTGAACATATGAATCGCACACAAAGACACGCTGTGTCATTGTAAACACGCGAGGCATGGTACACTTTATGTATACTGTGAATTAAGAAATGAACAACACAACACACAACCGGGATCAGTTGTGCTACAACTACGGCAGTTAGCAAGGTCAACAACAAGCTTAGGTAAACGAATATAGGATTGCTCATAGGAACAACCCCACTCCGCGGGTGAAAGCATCACTGATAGCGCTATTCATGGTATTCCAGGAACCGGACGGGCTTGCTTCATAGAACGTGGCATTACATTTAGAGAACGTGACAGTGCCTTCCCACGGGATCATTAAGAATGCACATGTAAACAGAATTAATGTCGCATCATAAGTGTACAAAAAACAAGTTATTGAACTTTTTGACAAAATTTGTGCGCTGGACAAACATGACATGCACAAGCAAATGGTTCAACAAGATGGGGTTGCCTCTCATGGGGAATTGCATCTATCCCAAAAGCTATTTCCTCTCTGCTTATCACTAGACACTCAATTTCTCCAAATCCCTCCGGATGTTCTGATTTGTCGTTATGTGAAGTGTTTTTGTGGGAAGAAACTAAAAGAACCAGAATTCTTAACCTTGTAGTCTAGATGAACTTTTTGAAAACATCGAAACAGTTCTGAGGGAGTAGATGGTACTATGGTCACTAGGGTGATAAACCGTGTGGGAAGTGTCTTACACGATGGTGGAAAACATGCACAACACACATTTGTACGAACGTACAGAATGTTAATGGGGCGGGATTATGAAAAAACTCTATTACAAGAGGAAATAGAATTTCATAAAGGCAGAATATGTGGGAACATTTTCACTATAAAACTTTTAATTCAAAAACACAGAGAATTTAATAAACAAACATATTTTATTAAGATCCTTGATAATGTAATTAGTAAATATGGATCATTTTAAATAAAAGAGAAATGCGTTTACATTTAAATCAAGTTATTAAAGTCTACAGAAATAAATAAAGGTTAAAATAAAATTTGTAGATAAAATAAGTAAAAATAGTAAATAAATAAGTAAGACAAGGATGCAGCCTATCGCTTGTGCTTTTTAATTTTTTCATTGACGAAATTCTACGAGAAAGGAAAGTTACGAAACAGTGTTGCAGTGACCATTAATCGAATTTAAATAAAAGTTATAATATTCAACAAAAATGAAGTAAAATTGTTGTAATAATTCTAATAATGATATAAAACGAATAAAACTAAATATATATTAATATAAATGAAAAGTATTTAAGAAACAAAAATAAAGATATAAAAACTACTTATTTGTATAGAGGAGAGATATGGGGCTCTTAAAGCAGAAGATGAAATAAAACTCCAAACTGCAGAAATACTGAGAAATCTGGAAGAACTACTAAGAGCTAAACGAGTTAGAAATTAAAATATAAGAAGAAATTTACAAGTTCAAAACACAACAGTGAAACAAGCAAGTGAATGATTGATTATTTAGAGCGATTGGATAATATTAGGGTACAAATAAAAAATTTAAAACAAAGCCCGAATTGAAAAGCAATTTAGGTGGGTCGAAGAAGAGCTGGTTTGAATCCAACGGATTTATAGACGCCAATATATGAAGAATATGATAGATGATTTCATCTCATGATTCAATGGTATTCACCTGCTCTAATGCACGGCAGTAAAAAACAAGCATTAATCACTAATTTATTAACTTTTACATATCTAGGTATTCTAGCCTTAATATTTTGTTTATGTAGAAAATTTGTTATCAAGCTTACGCTGCTATGATACTTCAATTAATTAAATTCTGCTTGCTTTAATATGTATAATTTGTTTCTGAACCACGGCACTAAAAGCTTGTACTGGTCGTCAAATTGCGAACTTTAAAGCGATATAAATATCTGATTATTAAAATAAAACCTTCATATTGAAATACCATTGCCGTCTTCCTAACAAAGTACTTAATGAGACATATTTATGCTAATTATTCCATTAAAATGAAATGTTCCATATATTTATGAGAAGAAATATTAATTTCATTCAAACCCGTTCCTCTCCAACATGCTTGTGCTTTTAGAATGTGGCATTTAATAACACCATAAAGTAAGGCAAAACAGGTGTGATATTTAGTACACAGTCCTTGGATTTAGTAAACCCAAACTAATATACCATCACATATTTGATTTTTTAGGAACACCATATTTTGTTAAAAAGTTATAAAAGATATTGCATAATTAACTGGGATTAAAATGTGCAAGGAATAAGAGGCATATAGTGGCTTATGCATTGTTTAAATTATTCCATTTTTTCTGATTCTAGAAGTTGTCGGTTGCTTTAATACAATTGCATGTCAGGAGTCTCCCACTTAAGTTGTAATTTAAAAAAAAATTGCTGGAGAAAGCTTGCGGAGATTTGCAGTTTGAGTAAGGTTTCCATGCATCTTTACATCTTTGCTTGCCCCACGGGATCAGCTCAGGAACTTAACAATAGTCATCTCAGTATGGTGTACAGTAATTGTATAATCTTTAGTGAACTGTGTGCTATAACACATGTCCCAGTTCATGACAATATAAATACCGCATTACTACCGTTTTCCTCGAACCGTCAATAGGGGAAAGGAGGGCTTTTTATTTTTTTATAAATCTATATGCTGAAAATGATATTCAGTTATACTTTTCTCTGTATTTCAGAGAGTTTAGAACAGCTGTGTTGACTCTCTTACTTGTATAAAATATTTTACAGCCATATTAGAGCTACAAAGTGTTTTCCGGGATTACTTTAAATTAAATACCAATTATTATTCATAAAATTACTCTATTGTAAGGATTGTGAATACATTACACCCCTCTCTATACACGTCTTAAATCCTCTTAGAGTTGCTAGAAGACTATGAAAATTGTTTCTTTATAAATTGTGCCTAAAAACACTTTCAATTTTTTTTGGATAATCTCTATCCTATTCATCAATTTGTTGATATTTTATCTTGACTTTGAGCTCTAGCCAGTATCTCTGAAATTTCACGTAACAGTTAATGCATTCCTGATTTATTTTATAATAATTTGTTCTTATAGTTATACTCATATTATTTTTACATACTAGTGTATGAATATTTGCTTTTATTTTACTTTATTTCCCATCAAACATCTTATCAATTTATATATTAAATATCATCTTGTCTTTCACCTATGCACCCATTCATTTTATGTATTGGTTAATTTAACCCAGTTGAATGTAACACAAGGCAAAATGAACTACTGTTGTTATTATATTCGCAAGCCCGAAAGATTTCATGTCTTACGAGTATTACACCCTTTTATGCACTTACTGTTCACTCCATTCCTAGCTTTAATCAACACAAGCGATGCTGAAATCACAAGATTCTTTTCACGTTTTTGCACTGCACACTTTGTAATGAATGTTTAAACTGACAGCTTCAACCAGCGTTTTTATTCCTGCTCGTAATTTAAAACATGATTATATATTATATTCCCCCCAGTTATGTTTCACATTTTCGTTTTATGGCTAATGAATATTAAAATGCTTTACCAAGATGACAGCTTTATTAGGACACAGCCCATTAAAGAATAAAAGACGAAAGAGGGTGATATAGAACGTAAAAACATGAATTGTCTTGTCGAATAACACCCTTCACAGATCATAGAAACATAAAAAGTAGAAATTAAACTTTTTATTTAAAATAGTACATAATACTAATGAAACATTAAAGTTCCAATACATTCCATAAGTTAGCAATCCAGCTAACTTATGGTCAAAAAATATGGTCTTTTTTTAATTTACTCATACCTGCAAAGATAATTTTAGACATTCATTTTCTTAAAAAGTATATTTTCAAACATAAAACAACACATAAATAGAAAAATAAACTCCATTTAAACAATTAATACATCATAAGCCAAGCCGCTTTGCAAAAGATATAGGGATATGAAAATAAAATATACGGCTTAGAATGAAATATATATATATATATATATATATATATATATATATATATATAATGTAAAATAAAAATAAAAATAAAGTAACATTAATAGCAATGTAACAAATTAACAATCCATTCCCTTTATATCCTTTTAAAGCTTCTATAACTAATGTTAATTTGTTATATTATATATATATATATATATATATATATTTAGATTGTATAATTGTTTGTTGATTATTTGCGGAAAAAACGTCGTTAATGAAAATGAGGGTTGGTACGGTAGCATGTATGAAATTTCCAGAAGCAAGTTTTTAATTAAATTTGATTGCTGTTTGGGAATTCCCTTACCTGTGTAGCAAGTCGTGAGGAACGCTAGGAAAGAGTTAGTTGGTAATAGACCACCAAATGGGCAGAACGTGTCACAATTTTTCCCCAGTTCAGAGCATGCACAGCTGAACTCGATATTATAAAACCAGGTATGTAGAAATGGTTAACACCCACTCTTTGATAACCTGCCTTTATATTATTTGGTAGTGTAAAAACATGAGTTTTAATTTTAAAAAATTATCTCTTCAGCATTCGTCCTTATACTTTCACAATTAGATATGCTGCAGGCAAAGGCACCAAAAGACGAAGTAGAATTATAAAAGGAAACAAGAATCGTTATATATTATTGGTGAGAGTGGTCGAAAGTTGTTGAATGTTACAATAAATAAATACAGATTCGTTCAACATGGTTAGGAACTGTTCTCTTCCTGGAAGTCCCAGAGGTTGCCGGAGACCCCCCCCCACCCTAAAAAAAAACAAATAAAAAAAATAAAATAAAAAATAAATAAATAAATTTCATAATGCATTTCAAAAAGTAAATGCCTAATAGTCGATCCTATTTTGGCACCTCATTCTTTCAGAAACGATTGCTACGTTTGAAGATTAATTAATTATACAAAGGAGTTGCATATTTTCATAACAGGTAATCTTAACTCAATAATAATAATGCATAATTGACGCCATGGTTTCCATAATCACCGAATACATTTTGAGGCATTCAACAAAAAAGTAACATTGCTTGAAAATAACAATTTATAAATTAGATTTTTTCCTAATAAAATCTACGTTGATGACCTGAGCTGTTAAAGAGCGTCCATAAATAAATAAAATCTAATAAAACCTACTTAAATACTTGTGTAGCCATATATTAAAATAACAATAACTGCAAATATATGTTAAGTTGTATTCTTATGAAATTCTTTAGTCTTTAACGTTGATTTCAGACATCAAATTGAAAGAGGAATGAGCAACAAAAGTCTCTTTGCATATGTTCATTTTTTATTTTCAATGGTATACAAGAAACAACAACGTTTAATATCCACATATCCTCACATCGTTTATCCGGAGTCCTGTACTTCCCTTTTCAGAATCACCAGCATTAGGAGGCAGGTCCTTACAATATAGGCTCAGAAGTCTTTAATATTAGGTTGCTTTTCAGGCAAAATTGAGAAAAGAGAGTTTGTAATATCCCTGGCTAAGCAGTTTTAAGAAGAAGTTCATTTGTGTAAGCTTTTTTCAGATTATTATTTTTTTGATCAAACTTCACTTTCCCTTTGATTGAGAATTATTTTGTAAGTAATCCATTTGACGTCTTATTCGTTATTATGGTACCTTTTGATCTGCATTCAATTAAAGTTGCTACTTTCCATTTTTCTTGATTTTTAGCATAGGGAAGCGGTAAATATCCTTAAGGGTTCTTTGTTCTACTTTAATCGCATTTATTATACTTGGATGAGATTTGTGTTGTGCTTGTTCAACCATCAACTGTGTATAAGACACTCTATTTATATTTGCTTAGCTCTATTCGGAGGAGAATTCTATTAATGTAGTCAAAGCCACCTTATCAGTTAGATAACTGAAATACCAAAGAACAGTGTTAATTCTGTTCTAACTCGTGTGTTACCTTCCTGATTTACGACACAAACTTGTAAGCTTATAAAATTCAATATGTCAGTAATATGTAGAAAATGCTGGAAATTTGTCTTGTTTTGAATGTTAAATAATAGAATTCAGCCAGACGATTATAACGATATACCGAGGGTACCAAAAAATGTATACACACTTTCACATTAGATATCTATTTAATATATTTCAAAGTTAGACCGAAAAACAAAGTAATGTGTAGTATGATGTTCTGTAAACAGATGTGACTCTCATACATTATGATAGCGATTATTGTTTGAACAGCGGAAAGCAATTTTGAAGTGGTATTAGAAAACCGAGAATGTTGTTGAACTTCAAAGGCAATAGGACGAAGAGGTTTCCACCGCGTTCTGTGAATCCAATTCCGTTGGACTTCTACCTATGGGAAACTCTTAAGGATGTTGTATACCGTAGAAAACCAGCTACACTGACAGCACTTCGGGAAGAAATTGAAACGGCATGTGCTGCAATTCCTGAGGACACTTTCGCAAACGTTGCTCAATCAGTAGTTTAACGTACTCAGAAGTGTGTCGACGCCGATGGTGGGCATTTTGAGCAACTGCTGTTACTGTAAACGTCTAAGATGATTAGTGCTAATCAATTTCTGTTTGTATGAATTCAGTTTTGTTATGTTAACACAGTTTTTTCTTTGCTTGAAGTGTGTATACATGTTTTGGCATCCTCTATATAAACGATACGTCAAAAACTGAACTTGTGCTGTTATGGAACCCACGGATTCAAATAATTAAATGTACTCTAAAGGAAATGCATTGCCTGAGATAAGGTCAGTCTGTATGGTCAACGTAGTTATGGTATCAATTCACCGCCACGGGTGGCCGAGGTCGTTAAGGCGCGGACTCGTGAGCGGGAGGATTGGGGTTCGAATTCCATGGACCGTCCTCCCTGAGGTTTTTTTCCAGGTTTTCCTTAGTACTCATAAATGGCAAATTCCGGGTAGATACTCTAAACTTAATTAACTAACTTCCTTCATAAAATAAAATATCCTTTCCCATTTGATCATTTCATCTCATATATCATCAGTTCAGCAGTAAATTTTAACAGGAGTTAAACACTATTAAAAAAAAAAGGTGTCAATTCTTCAACTCTGCTTCTTAGAGAATCACATACTTTCCCAAACCCAGCTAGCTACTTTCTTATTTGCCGATACGCAGTGAGGAATCACTGCTGTAATGACTGTGCATCTTACGGGGAAAACAATTATACTCTTGAAGCTTAAATATACCTAAGTCCACTTCGATAGTTTTTTTGATTGATTTATTTATGGACGCTCTTTAACATCTCAGGTCATCAGCGTCCCATTCAACTGTGGGCGTGAAATGGCCGACAAATTTTGCTCAGAGGCCTCTCTTTCAGGCTTGAGGTTCTTTTTCGTGCCGTAAATGTACGACACGGGACCCACGGCTTTAATTCCCTTCCGAAGGAAGCCATACTTAGGATTTTTACGCCCGAAAAAATCCATCGATCCTGGCCGGGATCGAACCCACGTTCTTGGGTTTAGGAGGCAAGTATGGTAACCACTACACCACCAGGACCGACACTTCGATACTGTACAGCGACTTGTTCACTAAACTCTTCTCGTTAAACGCTCGGCTAATCGACTGTAGTATGATAGATAAGCTTTGATGAGTACTATGTATGTGCATGTGATGTAACGACCTATTCACTAGAGACGCAGCGGACGAAAACAAATTCTACTTTGAATCCCACTTTACCAAACTGTTTACAGCAGTACGTTTATAAAGTATGTTGAATACTCAATGCATTTCTGTTCCCTTAGCTACAGTTACTGTATGTCAGCATTTATGTAATAAAATAGCCAACCGCATACATTTTTGGATATCCTCTAATTTTCAATAACTTTCATATTAAGTCTTATTTCTTCATGTAAGGCTGATACTCGCGACCTTTCTGTAACAAGTAACATCGCGCGAAGGGAGAAAGCAGACTTTGCCCATTGTTTCGTTTAATTTGGAGATGTTACGCTATATTGGCGAGAAGTGCATATAATTCACTATGGATAGGTAGATGGAAGTAAATGTTTTGATCAGTTTTGCAATTTGATAAATTTGTTACTTCATATGATGAGAAAGCACAGTCAAGACAAGAAAATGTTGAGTGATTTTTTTTAAATAGTGTTTAACGCCCGTTTTTATTAATGAGGCACCACAGGCGGTGATACTGATGATACGTAAGATGAAATGATAAACTGGGAAAGAATTTTTTTTAAGGAAGGAAACTTTCCAGGCCTAAGTTTAGGGTACCTCCCCAGCTTTTGCCATTTATGAGGACTGAGGAAAACCTGGAAAAAACCTCAGTCAGGGAGGACGGTCCTGAGGGAATTCGAACTCCAGACCTCCCGCTCACGAGTCCGTGCCTTAACGATCTCGGCCACCCGTGGCTGTAAATTTTAAGTGATTATATTACATTTTGCAAAGGTGAAAAACAACTTGAAGACATTTTGAAAATGGCTAGCTTATGAACAAGAGTACAGTGACAGTGCTGAAAGGCTCTTTTTTTTAACATAAGCACAGGAAAGAAACAGACTTACCACGATACCGTGAAAGTACTTGCTTTAGTAAAATTTAATTTCAGAACATTTTACATGTTGACTGTATGGTAACGAGGAATTGTTTTAAAAAATTAAGTCTGGAGGGAAATGTGTAAAGTGATACAAATTAAGAAATTGGTACAGGAAATACATTGTTATTGGAAAGGTGTTAGCATTTTCAAATATCAGAATATGGTAACCATACCCATAACCAAAATTCTAACGGATTTAGATCAAGGAAACGAACATCTAATGCCACTTGACTTCGTTCAATTTCAGTCAAGGTAGACAATGCGTAGAAAATGGAGCGGCGCACCATTGTGCACGGACCACATGCGTTACGACTGAAAACTTTCTCCAGTATAGCAAATACTATTTTTTATTAATAAGGTGATAACAGTATCTAAGCATGCTCTGAAAGAAAAGCTGTACTAATGCTGCACTTTACACCAGTGCAAAAACTTATGTGTATACATGTGTGTGTAACAATGAATAGGAATATCGCAGGGGGTATAATGCCGATAACTACGAGAGTAAGTAAGCAGGTATTTATGTTTTAAGAATTAAGTTTTTCTAGGTTTTTCTTTTTCTATTTTAATTAATAAAACGAATATATGCAACATTTTAAATTTCTTGTGCTTGAAGAAGTTAAAACTTTGCCCTTACTCCTTACTTAGTGATAACAACAGGAGTGATCGCTCATTGGGGAAATTTCTACCGGAGGCTTTGTGCTGATGATGTTCGAATTTCCACGTTGTAGCTGAATTCCCTTTGATTCAGTAATTTGTATCCCTCTGTTTCTCGCATTCTTTCCTTTTTAAAGCAAGAGTGAACATTCCAGTGTGGGCAGAAGACGAGAATAACGTTTCAGTAAAACAAAGCAAGTTTCCGATGAGATGCTAAGAAAATTCGATATCTAGTTGGATCGTTAGACAAGTGCATTCATTTTCCAGCGGACGGGCTGATGTTCCTAGTTAAGGCAACATAATCGTTAAAGGGGGAGCTCAAAAAAAGGAAAGATTTTAAATTTGTTGCTTGTGTTTCAACTTTGAAACAAAGAAAACGAAAAGGGGAAAGCGCAACGCAATGTTCTTAAAATTACTCTCTATGTTTTATTGTCAACTTCAGAAGTACCCAACGTAACCTTTCTTATACCGGTTAAATATTTGATTGTAGTTATGAATGAGTGTCGGAAGAAGCAAAATCGGAAAAGATTTTACCATAAGTTATGTCACAACTGTATATAGGTCACGTACGCTAACATCTAAAAGGAATTTCACGACAGGATTTCTTGTTTTGTCCAGAATTTGTTCTAAGTTTCCAAACTCACCTTCAAGCCAACAAAAGCATTTTCATTTCATTGATATTTATGATTATCTAGCTCTCGCGTGGTTGGCGACCTGAGGGGTGTCGGCACATGTCCCTCTGCAATACTGCCCTCTATCAATGAAGTCGTAAGACGGAGGTAGAGGAAGCAGAGGTCGCTGCGGCATGCCAAGGCTCACCCGGGCTGTAGTGCCAAATGAGAAGAAGAAGTAAACGGCTCATCAGATCGCGTGTAAGTGGGTTTTAATATTATTTTAGTTTTATTTTTTTTACATAGATACAATCGGCCATCTTACTTTTATTATTAATTGTCATTTTTTTGTTTTATCAGCATGCAGATAATAACTGCTGAAATCTCAGGGGAAAAGTCAAAGCAAAGTACGAGACATCGTAACATAAAGAGAAAAGCTGAACTAAAATACAATTATTGAAATAAAGAATGTACTAGTATACATGATTATAAGCCATTTCTCATGCAGCTGATATTTGGTGAATTTTTTCTAAAAGTGTCGCTTACTTATGTTACCTCTGAGGGATTTTAAACGGAGGTTATGTGTTATTTATTATCTTTCGTTTAATGTAATTTAAATTACTATTTCACTCATGTGACGCCATCTTAAAATGGACCAATGAAACGAAACAACATTTTGAATTTTAACCAGAATACGGAGTGAAATTATCGAGAAAAAAATTATCAAATCCGTTTTATCACGCGACGTGCAGTGGTGAGTGTAGTCAACTCTATATCTCCACTACATAATTCCTGAACACGCATCACTGATCACTTTTACTAGAGGCGGTAGAGAGCTATTGATAGCAACAAGAGCATGAACAATCCACAATCATAACGCAAAATGGAGGGTACTTCAAAGCGTTTTTGTGATGCGTCAAATGTGCAAATTGATCTTATCATTGGGAATTCCAAATCATACAATATAATGAAAAATAGAGACAATGAATGTATCTTTTTTTCCTCAGTTGGTATTAGGAAATAGAACGGTAGCTCGAACCAAATAGCAAATTACTTCAGAAAACACTGTAAACGTTGATCCGTATGTAGATATTCTCTCAAATCTATGCGAGAATCAAGAAAATCTAAGATCATTAGATTGTTTTCACGATAACAGTTGTCCCAAAACATTAACAACTATCCAGGCTTGTCTATTTATATTTAAATGGAAAATATTGCAACATTTCTTACGGCTCAGATTTTCCTCTATGACTTTCTGAAGAGGTTGCTGTAAATAGATTTCTCTAGGAAAGAGCTGCAACATGCTGCTTGATAATGTTAACACTGGTAACTATTATCTTCTTTGTACAAAAAGAAAAGAACATCTATTGTCACAATATATAAATGCTTATGATGTGTAATCTTATTTATAAGTTAATGTCAGCTATTTCTCTACTGAAACTTATTGTGCAACATTCTCTTTCTGTGTAAGGAAAGGTGAAGGGCCAGCTTTGAGTTCGGGGTACGTTACCAGGTAGATTGCTTCCACCAGATCTGAGGATTACTGCTCGTCAGAGTGAATGGACCAGGAAGCTCTTGTACAAACAATGTGTTTACTTTAAAATACTTATTGGTAAAAGAATTTACTTATTTTAACTAATTATTTATAATTAATTGAATTTATGAGCTTGTGCTAAAGTATTTGTTTATTTTTATAATAACAAATATTATCTCGTCCAACCATCCATACAAGCCTCCAACTACAACACTAATGATTACCCTACCTTCTCACAGTCAAATTACTGCGGCCCTCCAATATTTACAATTTAACCTTCATTGTTCATGTCAAGACATTTGACAAAGTAAGTAGAGACATTTTAGAAAAAAGCTGTTTTTCACATTGAATAAAAAATGAAATTACAGTTCTTAAACCTATTAAAATGCCAAAGAAAATACAAAATACGTAATGAAATTACACAAGATCTTAACATATTTTCAACTAAAGAAAAAACAAACATATAGAGACAAAACTAAAAAGACGATGTTAACAAAACCATCATCCAAAGAAAATATTGTTATAGGTAAGAAGACTTTTGATAGATCCAAAGCAAGATGAAATACAAATGACTGAATTCGGAACAGGTTTAAGTAACCTAATTCCTGATAGCAGAAGAAGAAGAAGCTCTTGGCCCGTTCTATTTGAATGGCTCTCATATATTTTACATAAAATTCTACAGTGACTGTTTAAAAATTCCTTAGGACAAGAGAAATAAACCTTTATCATCTTTATATCAACGTCGGTATAGTACACGTGTTATCAAACGTGAAGAGTCAACCTTAGAGGTCTATCATAGCTTCTTGAATGATATGCTGACAACAGAATGCCGATACGATAATGCATCCCGCTAGTATAAAAATAAAAACTAACCTGCTGGCTTACGATGATAATAGATCAAGTCTTTCGTCTAGGACAGGTATAGTTAGACGAGAAATACGAACGAAAATAAAAAATTAAACCCTTTTACAGCAATAATACCCTCCATACAATTATAATAGCTTTTAATGTGAATTACTTACAGAAAGATGTATAGTAATTTCTTCTACTCTAGTATATCTCACCTGTAAACAAAAGAAACACTTTTTATTCAAATGCTACAGTAAAAGCTCATTGACATAAAAATAACATTTACTGACTAAAATTATTTTTTTCACACTAGACTAAAGAAATTACAACATGTTATCGCTTGTAGAAAGCAACATGTTTGCATCTGCATGTGACATATCCCTAGGGAATTATTTTTTTTTGTACCCCGAGTGAGTTTACAATAGATTCGACTGTTAAATTCTCGGAGGAGTACTGCAGATGGGCGAAATTATGCGGAAAAGCAATTAAAACAAACGAAGGTCAACAAAAGCATCTGTCATGATTTATACAATGAAGTGTAAATAATGCAGCATTTGATTCTCACATGGGGAAGTTCTATGCATGGATAAAATCTATGCACAAACATTCAGTGCATATTAGCACTGTGTGTTTAATATGACTTTTCTGCTACAATATTAATTTATTTCATGGTAATCGTAATTCATCAATTTAAAAATATTCTTTAACATACTTTTTTCCATTTGAAATAAATTGAGAAAGTTTAATAATAATAATAATAATAATCATAATCATAATAAATATTAAGTGACAAGGAAATAAAGTGTTAATTCTATACAAAGTATATAACAGAAACAATGGATGCCATCGTAATTCGACAGACCGTTTGTCCCAAAAAGTCGTTTTCAATCCATCTTTCATGTGCCATAATATGCTAATCCATCAAGGTACATCTGTTCATAAATTACACTTCGCAACCCTGAGTTAATGAAGGAGACGAGTTTGTTATACTCATATGTGGCAATTACTTTTCTTATGTTGTGGCGCTATATCACATTACGTAATTCCTCTTTGCATCTTTATCTTTATTTCCTCCTCAGTATGTTGCTAACCATTTATTTGGAATTTCCTCAAAAATAGTGATAGCTGTTCACTGGTTAGAGCATGCAGTGGCATATGTTATTGGTTGCGAAATGTGGCTTCATCCTCATTCTCTAATTGCCACATTAGTGAATTGATAAGGAGCTGATTTGCTTAATATCTTCTGGTTTGGATACCGAGGGTTAAGGATATAAAGCGTCTATTTGATATCCTTAAATATAAATTTAATTTATTTAGATTCAGTGGAACGGTAAAAGCCTGCATTTACCTCCAGTGACGCGGTATTTATAGATTTTTTCCCCTAATGCAGCATATTTAAGAAAGTAAACGAGGATTTCTTTTCATTATGGTTAAATCATGACATTTCCTCAGGTATGTTATTTGTGATTTGGATACTGGTTGGTTTCTTGATTGTTTTAAGGGAGTTAAATAAGAAAATCATCTTTTCAATATAGTCGAATGCATAAAAAAAATCCTTCGGCTTACTCCATTAATTATGAGCAATGATTTAGTGAAAATAGGAAAGAAACGCAATCCCATTTGGCTTTTAAATAAAAACCCTGGAGAAATTCCATGGGTATAATTTATGATGGAGGTATGCTAAAATTATTATTATTATTGTTATTATTATTATTATTATTATTATTATTATTATTATTATTATTGTTGTTGTTGCTGCATGTTTGGTATAAAGTTATTGTACAATTGTACTTTTTTGTCGTGTCTATGTCTCTAATCACTTTGCCTGTTCTTTCTTAAATCTGATGTTAAATATTTTTTGGTTTGGTTTTAATGTTTTAAATTTAAAGCACATAAAGGAAAATATTTCAATCATATTTCTCACTCTAATCATAATTTTAATCCACACTTCCTTGTTTTCACCTTTTAAATTTATAGTTAACTTTGAAGAAGTTCATTTATTAAATTATTAATCTATTGAAGGTGTTAAATACATTTGGGAGTATTGTGTTAGGAATTATTTCTTCTTCTCCCACGTTATGTGGCACATTGATCTTTGCGTCAGAAAATTCTGAGGTCTTATAATTTAAGCACCCTTTCTAAAGGTGAAGGCCTTAGCGGGAGAATCCGATCATTAATACGAAAATATCTTTGCGCGAAATACTGGCTTAAGAGCGAGCTTAAATGGACATATGAAGATCGGCGGTACTAGTTTTGCACACTTCCAATAGGGCGAATTTTATTTGCTACCTACCAACTTTTTCTGTTTCCAACCGTCAAGAAAAAACTGAAAGGCAATCAGTTTGGTTGTCCGGAAGAAGCTGTTGCGCTCTACAAGGTGGAGATTGTGCCACTCTAAAGAAACACGGGCGTGGCTGTTTCCATGATTGGTTTCCGAGGATCTAACTTTTTGTCCAGAGTGAGGGGAGATCACTTCGAAAAAATATATAGGCACAGTTGGTGCGTTATGATCTCAAACTATATTTTCTAACCTACTAGGGTAGTTATTTAGTTTTTTTAATTCTACTAAGCAAAAAACCATAATGCCAAGCAAAGTAAGAAAACTTTTTTACATTACTAGAAGCACCTTTAAATGGGCAACATGAGGATCCGAAAATGTTCATATATTAAAGCCCTAGGCATCACAGGCATGAAACGAAATGAAGTTTGCAATGCACTATAAAATACTATAACTAAGGAACACCGATTGTAATCGGGGAAGATGACTTTATATAGGCCCAATTCACAATGAAAATTAAACGTAACGCAAAACTGAAACATAAAAAGTAGATGCTTTGTATTAAAATGAAATCATTCACAATGAATCATGTAAACGTAAAAATAAACGTTCAATAAACTTAAACTTAAGAAATCAGTCAATCAGATCATAGCTGCTCTGTTTGTAGAGCCTTATGGTAAATTTTATCCTTACACGGAGCACGGAAATCAAATGCAACTCTTGCTGCTGCAAGTCCCGAGCGACGGCGGAGAGAGCCGAAGTTAGTGACTTCCATAGATATAGCTAGATAATAATGCTTTCAAGCGCACAGTGTCACGTAGAGAATGACCAATAAATTGATGTTTATGATTTTCATTTATGCTGAAAACGAAGCAGATTTGCTACCATTACAGCGATTTACCCGCATCTATCAATTTATGTTTATGAAAAACCATCCACCGGTTTCTAGGATTTACCCGAAGTTAGCGTCAGTATATATATGAATTAATTGCCAATTCCAATAAGAGCAGGTTTGCCACCGTTACAATATTTTACTCGCCCTAACAATCCTATCAATTTATATTTAAAAATTACGGAGGCCAATGCATAGATTACATTATGTTTAACAAAAAAAAAAAAAATAATAACAACAACAACAACACAACGTTTACATTGCGTCCACCACAGTAGTTCGGCTCTTTCCGAGCAGCTAGCAGCAGGAGTTGCACTTTATTTCCGTGCTCCGTGTAAGGGCAAGTTATGGTAGAGGCAGCTTCTGTAGACAGAATGGCGTCAATGGTCAAAAGATTAATTGCATTATAAGAAAGCTATCCTTGCTCACATTACTTCAAGCAAATCAGTTACTACACTTTACATATGCATAAACGCTACCGCCGTCTGCTCAGAAGCAGCCATTTTCAATCAGCTGTTAGTTGATCTTCGCTTGTTCCTATTTTTGATTGGCTAATATGTACGTTTGCGTCTTTCATTGTGAATGCCTACATATCACTAAGTTAACGTGTTACGTCTTATTTTATTATGTTTACGTTTAATTTTCATTGTGAATGGGGCCTTAGAAAGAAGAATTTTATAAAACTTGCAAACAAAGAGATAAACAAACGGCAATGCCCATCAAAAAGAAAATCCAATATTATTTTTTTTTTCAACGAAGAAATTCAATTGCATAGCACAATAAGCCAAGTGACGTATAACATAAACATTGCCATTATGGGGAATGGCAATACTTTATCGCACGATTCCCTTGCATTTGTACACATTAAAAGCTGAAAATGCTACTGCAAATAATAATGAAAACCTCAAAAATTAAAATCGTTCTCGTACAATGAATTGATGATAATTTATAAGATACCTCGGTCATGAGGGGTGGGGAAAGAGCAATAGCTATCTAAAAATGTCTTTGCTCTTTTAAGTCGGTCCAGGTGCTCTAGTGGTAACAATACTTCCTTCGTAAACCCAAGATCGCAGGTTAAAACCCGGTCAGGGTTGATAGATTTTTGGATGTAAAACTTTTTAAGTATGACTTCCTTCGGAAGGGAAATAAAGCCGTGGGTCCCGTGTCGTACATTTACGGCACGATAAAGAACCTCAAGTCTGAAAGAAGAGGCCTCCGAGCAAAATTCATCTGCCGTTTCACGCTCTGAATTAAGGAGGAAGCTGATGACGCTGAGATATTAAAGAGCGTCCGTAAATAAATGAAATTAACAACCAATGAAGTCGCTAATCCTTCTCGCCCTGAAATACAAGACATTCGCCAGTAAAGCCATGGTGTCATCACTACGAGAAGGTACATTAGAAGTGGACTAATCCGGAGAAACGAGATGGAGATTGCGCCTTGAAAACCTCGGGCATTTGTCAATATATAAAATATATTTTAATAAAGTTTCAGACCCAGAGGAGGCTAAAATTCTGTAAAATCTCTAAAATTACTCAAAAATTAATTAATTCCATTCATCGTACATCACTTGTTTTCAATATTTAATAGTGCATGAGGAACGTATGAAGGTAATAAATGTTTTGCAAAATAAAATTACACTAATTCGTTTGCTTGAACATTTTCTATAATTCCTTTTTAGCATAAAATATAAAAAGAATTAAAATATATTAAACACTAATAATGTGCTTAAATCTGAGCTATAAACAATTTATTTAATTGGTCCACAAAAAGTTAAAAGACTTGTGTATCGATACTGCTGAAAATATCGATTCTAATGAGAGTGTTTGTCGCTGGAGGACTTGTTTTTGCTGTTGACATCTCTATTTCTCCAGTACACTTTTCATCATTTTCTTGTAGTCCGCCCAGAGGCGAAAGGAAAGAACGGATAAAGCGGTTCTCGAGAGATCACACAGTTCACCGTTCTATCCCTTGTTTCGTGGATGGAGGGAGTAGTGGAGAAGAAAGACATGTTGTACCAAATTGGTTTATCTGACGCCTCATGTTTTGTTTTGCTTTCTTTCTTGTCGATGGAAAATCGAACAAGTTATATAAATAAATTCTAGTTTATCTTTGGGCTTCTACATCACTTGTAGAAACCCAAATCACATAAATGAATGGAATATAATTTTCTTGAACTCTTAAGCTACCCAAATAAGAGGATAACGCAATAGTTCTTGTCTGCAAGTTAGAACTGAAAAGATTCATTCAACTGAACAAATATACCTATTAGGAATCTCGGTTACTATGCGTTATATTGGCGTTGGCATCCCTACTTTAACCCCACTTCCCTGCCCGTAGTATACATTCACTCAAATCCAAACCGAATTTATAAAGCGAGTTTTAGGAGAAGGGAGGAATAGTCCAACTGTGGGGTTTTACGGAAATTGGGCGTAATGAAGACACTCTTCATTATAAAATTAGAATAATTGAATGCTGGTTACGCATAATAAAATGGGATCGCACAACTTTAAGGGCTTTAAGCTGCCAACATCAGATTAGTAATTTGGATCAAAGATACTGAGCAATGGGAATTAAAAGAGGTTTTTAGAGAGCATTGTGAAGGCTTCGGTAAATTAATCAACAGGATAGATGAGGTAGAAGCAGAATGCAGATAGAAAACATCACTTAGTTTAAACAACAAACTCATAATCAGATGTGGCAGAGAAATGTATATATTCTTCCGGAAGTCTCAAAATACATCGGGTCTAGCGTGGATTGCTACTAAAATAATAGTTGAGGCTGGGCAGAGAATGTGTACTTTATTGAGACAGAGAAAACTGAGAGTACATTCTAATGGACTGACCAGGTACCGAACAGTGGAAGCTGATACGCTGGGAGTTAAGTTGTAAATCGAATAGGAATAGGTTAGCATGTTGAGATCTCAACGACTGGCCAAACATTAGCTGTTTTCTTTTTAAAGAGCGTGGAATTATGAGCGCTATGTGTGTGCAAGTATTAAAGTGTCTATGCATAGGTGATAACTGTAAATGCATTTGCTTTGAGGTGTATATTATTTTTTTGTGTCCGTGTAACGAATAACATGTACGTTCAAAAGATCCTTGTAAATGTTGTTGTACAAATAATGTTTGTAAATAAATACACATTATTAATACTCCACATTCACTCGCAAAGATGGTTGTTTAAAGCACGAATTATTTCGTCCTGTGCATGTAAAATGTAATTCAGAACTTTTCTGATTAATTGCATACTTTCAGAGACTTGAAAGTTCAGTGCCCCCCCCCCAAAAAAAACAGAAATAGAAAAAAATTGAAGAAAATCTTAGAAAGTTTAGTTACAGAGTAGCTCCCTTAATTACTACAAGTGGCTTTCGGAAATAAAAGAAAGCATTAGCGATGAAATCAGAAGCATTACAGTGGCCGACATATGGTAGGAAGACAATTCCATCATCTTCTATAAGATAAGAATGTATGCACGTTTTAGGGGGCGGGGTTAAAGTGCAGGCGCCACCGGCAGGAGGCAAAGACGTGAGTGTGGACAACTTTTATAACTAAAAGTTTCTTTAAGTTAGGTCAGAAAACAAAATCAAATATTTCAGATGCGGAATAAACACTGGGCTGCTATTTGCACTAATTCCAACAGCACAAAAATATTGTATGAAATGGATGGTAATAGGAGCATTAATCAAATGTTTACTTTTATGCATGTTATATATGCAAAACATTTGCAAGAATGTGCAGTATCATCACATTAAAGTAGCAGTTAAACTGTTAATGCATCACACAAACCTATATGCATAGTGTCCAGTTACGAGAGTTAGGAATGGATTTCAGAGATTAGTTACTTAGCCAATGTTTCTGACAAACCATCATAAAAACTGTTAGAATTCGGCTCATTTGGGCTAAAAATGTTATACAAATTATTGTTTTCACGTTTACTATCGCCATTACGTCATTCCTTCTAAGTGTAGTGTTATATTTATTTTGTTAATTTGTAAACCTGTTCCATCTGTTTTTCGTAAAAGTTAATTCCGCTCTTAAGTTTATACTCCTAGAAGAAGAAGATGAAGAAGAAGAAGAAGAAGAAGAAGAAAATATAACCATAACAAACAAAAAATACTTTGGCAAAAAATGTGTTTTCTGCTAGGTTAACACAATTGAAAATGGACATTACTACAGAGATGTTCTAAAAAGTCTGCAAGGCCATATTTTCATGCAATAAACTGAATGCCGCACATCGTAAATGTTGCTGAATATCTCACAAAAATCAAGGTAAAGCGTCTCCTCATCTTCCCTATAGTCCAGATTTAAACCACTTGTTATTTTGTCCTTTTCCAAAATTTTTCCATCGCCAGAAGTAGTGGTGCGAGCTGCGTAAACGAATCTGAAGGACACATAAAAAATATTCCAGTATGTCTTTGAACACTGACTTAAACGCTGGGAACAGGTGCATTGCATCCAACTTTGAGAATGCTCATCAAAATTAAGAGGGGAGTATAGGTATTTTGTCAAAAAAAAAAGTTGATGATGATGGATATTTCCACGCAGAGCTATGCTCTTTGCTCTCTCAGGATTGAAATGATGTAGTCAAGTTTCATCAAGGAAACTCCGCATCTTCCCGTATCATCTTCATCTTCAACTACATTCAAATCTGCACGTGAACGTTCTTTTGTCTGAGAAACAGCAGTCTTCGAACCCACTGTGCACATACACCTCTCATATGCAACCTTTCAGTTACCAATGTGTGGCTAGCACCCAGTGAACTTTTCTCAATTTATGAAAGTGTTTTTAACGTTATTCGACGATCTTTCTCACAATGACAGCAGCAGTGTTAATGCTTTCTTCCGTTAGAGCACCAAATGAAGCAGTGGGTTCATCTTCCATTGAAATTTATTGTTTCCGCTCTTTAAAAAATTTAAACCATCTTTGAGCTGCGTAAGGCTATAAGGAAGAAAAAACTCTCCATACTCCTCCTGTAAAATTGCATAGATATAAGTTGAATATTTGTTAAGACGAAGACAGAATTTCAGGTAGCATATTCTTCGTTGCATGTCACCTCCATTTGCTGTAGGAAGAACTAAACATGTCTCAACTTGAACATTACGAATAGATTACGCTAACAAAATATTGTAAAGTTAGATTTTAGCGCGAGAAATGATATTCTTTAAAATATGATCAATATTTATTGTTTAGGAGATGCTCATCTGGCATTCTGTTTATGCTTGACAATTAGTTCTTATACTTTTGACATTTCAATGTTTATCTCTTCTTTAATATCTTCATTTCTAGGTCCATCTCTTCTGGCACAGGTCTTTCCTGCTTGTAAGGATCTCATCTTTGATACCACTATGTATTTTTGCGGTTAGTTCATGTTTCGGCCCAATACAGAAGATATGGTATTGCCATATCATTATAAAATCTTAACTAGATATCTTTTCTGATTTTATACTATAAACCTTATACTCCATTTACCACTGAGAGATATTACACAATGTATATTTTTAAAGCATGATACATGTTTTAATATTTACATTATTTATAGCTATTTTCGAGCTAATACGATCTTGTTCTCTAAATGATATGGTTTTATCTTTATGTTTTGAAATTTTAAGAATATATTCTTTACTCAACTGATGCAATTAAAGAACTTGACGTCTGCAATTCTTTTTCGTTATCTTCACGATTACTTGGTCGTCCGCATATAAGAAATAATTCAAATAAAACTGTATATTAGGGTTGATCGTCCTCTGATCATATCGCCCATACGTATATTGGAAAGGGTTGGTGATAGTACACATTCCTGTTTATCTATTTAGTTCTTAAATATCTTCCGGGTATCTTTTACTATTATTATTGTTCCTGCACAAAGGCTTTTTATTATTTGAATTAAATATTCTCCTTAATATTTGTTTATAAATGTGTTTTAAGTAGAAAACATTTTATGTTGTTAATCTTACTTTCCTAACACGTTGTTGTTCTTTTAGTACGATGCAATTTTTAATGTTTGTTATTTTGTTAATGTTTATCTTGATATATAATTTATAGCTAATATTTAGTAATCATTTACCTCTGTAGTTTGAGCATTGAGGTCCTACTTCCTTGTTTTAAATATGGGAATATAATAGTTTCCAACCACTCACCTGGTATTTTATAATTGTACCAACACTGATTAATAAATGTAGAAACTTTAATTTAAGAAAAGACCGCTATGTTTAATCAGCTCCGCATTATGAAATGAATTATTTAATTCTGCTTTAGTTATCGAATCTTGGTTCTTTTATTATTATTTTTAATTAAACCATATTTTTTTTAAAAAAAATTAAGTAATTAAAAGAGAAAAAATTGATTACTGCTAAAGTTAATCATACTTTTTTATTAACAGCATATCTGAAATAGTTTTTGATAAGTACACTATTTTATTTTATCTGTACTACCTGAAAACAGACATTTTCTCATTGCCCTGACATTTCTCACTGAAATGGTTTCTGATTACAGAGATATAACATCCGTGCCTAGACATGTTTTGTTATGGTCACTGCTTTCTGAGGGCTATTCCAAGTGAAAAACGGTTCCTCTGGGGCTCCTAAGGAGCACATACAGGGGATAATGACCCAGAGCAAGAAGGGGACGTGGTTACGGAAGTTGAGGGACAAAAGAACGAGAGTATTCACACAAGAAACCAAAAAAGTTTTCTCCCACAAAAGCGAAGTAGGGAAGGAAAAAAGAAAACATTGTTTCGGATTTAATTAAAACAGCAGGTATTGTGACGCAGCTAAAAGACGTTGCTGGGGTGAGGTTCGTTACTACAATCCGATCCTTGTGGAATCTTGGGCTGGGGTACGAAGTTGGGCTCAAAAGTTTGTGGTGTAGTGGAGCGCGTTAACTGTTAAAATACTTCCTCTGGAACGGAGAAGTTAGCAAGAACTTTGCCAAAGCGAAGGTGAAATAAATGATGATTTGCTACCGCTGCTGCACTCACCAGCGGCTATAAGCGTCTGGAATTGTAGGAAATCTAAAAAAATATGAGCTGTAGTAGCATCATTGGTAGTTTACTTCCGTCTGCAGCTAGAACAATTTCATATAATGAAAAACTTGTCTGAATACAGTATGAATATTCTATATCTACGCTTCTCTAAATTAAAAAATGTTTACAAGTACAGTATTTAACGATGCAACCGTATTCTTTTTTAAAATAGAACATTAATCATTGGAATGAGATTTTCAGTTCACTATCTCCATTTACTCATATGAAGATTATAGATAAGCAAATCTTTTGTAGACCAGTCTTGTGTAGAATACATCCACATACTGGAATTTCCTATTAATCAATTTGTATTTTTATACCAGTGAAACACCTAATTTATCAATTTATCCAAATATGAAAGACCTGTGAAATAGTTCCGCCATAATCAATTTAAATTTCATGAAGTTTGAATAGAACTTCTGGCGGTGTAGTGGTAACCATATTTACCTCCGAAACCTAAGATCGCGGGTTCAATCCCGGCCAGGTTCGATGGAAACTTTAGGGCCTAAAAATCCTAAGTGTGGCTTACTTCGAAAGGGAGGTAAAGCCGTGGATTACATTTACCTCAAGCCTGAAAGAAGAGGCCTCTGAGCAAAATTTGTTGGCAGTTTCACGCCCTGAATTGAGTCGGGCGCTGATGACCTGAGATTTAAAACTGTCCATAAATAAAACATATCAACAACAGTTCCAATATAACCTTGCAGATCTTTCAAGAAATGTCTACAGCAGATATATGAAGCTGTAAACGTATCAGTTTCAAGTTAATAGTTGAAAACATGCTCATGAAACATGAAGCTTTGGGCTATCTGATGTACTTGAAGAGGCGTTTCCAATATCAAGAGCAGGGAAGGCAGATATCTCAGCATAGTGTAGATCTTCAAGGATAACATTCGAAAGTTACACATAGATAACATATGGACTTTTGAGGGAAAACTTAAAACAATTGTTACACATCGTATAGATCAGTAAATTTACTATGAACATTAAACAATCTTGATAACTTTGTGAAAAATCGCTGCGTCACACATGATCACAACAAACTTCATTCCATCAATAAAATATGATCACAATTTTCTGTACCCAACCTATTTTTCTGTAAGCACATCTCGGTCTTGGAATTCTTTGTCAGAAGATAACAGGGGTGGTCGAAGTCTAATTACTTTTAAATTGATTTTGTTTAGATGTTTATTTAATAAGCAGAAATAGGCACTCAGTTTAATTTTTTTATTGTTAATTATTATTTCATATCATACTTAGAACGTAATACGTAGTACATTTATCTTTATTTTTAATTTGCTGTGTCCTGAAATTTTAATAATATAATACTTATATTTCCTTTTCTTTTACTGTATTTCCTATCATTTAAGTAGGCTAAGTATTGACTTCATTATCTATCTTATTCTTATAAATATACGAATGTATAATGTTCTCTTTTATCTGTGGGTTCATTTATTTTATTTATTCATTATTTTAACCTAGTTGATTGTAAGAGAAGACCTTATGACCTTAAAATGCCAGACAAAGAATATATTACTATTAATATTATTAAAATGTTAGTGGTCATACTTTAATTAGCACCTCAAACAATGTAAATGATATACATGTACGATTTGTGCTATTTACTTCAAATTTTAATGCTGTTGAGAAGGTGAATATCAATGTAAGTTTTAAAAATATAGCAGAACTGCGAAGGACCACTGAGGAGAAAAAAAAGTAAGCGAAAGAATAAATGGAAGGTTGCAATAATTAGTATAAAAATAAGGGATTCATAAAGAGAATAGCATGCAGAAGTAAATAAATATTTTGAAGTTCTTGAGTTCGTCATCCATAATTTATGAAAAACTGAATTAAAATATATTATCATAAGAGATTTTAAATATGCAAATGAAATGCAAACTTCGTGTCATATTTGAAAGAACTATTTATGGAATGGAATAAAAATTAATTAATAAATATAATAATGCATAAAATGCATACATTAATGAATAATTTATATTATTTACATGTGATTTTAGGAAAGGGGATAGATTACGAATAGACGAAAATAGAGGCTTAAAGGAAAAGAAATTCAGGTATTAAAAGATTTAAACTACCAAGGAATACTAACAACGGAGGCTGGATGAATAAAGAAAAATGGTGTAGCTAAAGATTAATTGGCTACAAAAATGATAAATTTATGCATAGGAAAATACCAGAAAATAAAATAGGTAGATTGAAAACAATTTATATTGCAATAATGGTGGCAAAATGTTTTATAGGGTTGAACTTTGGAGTCTAGATGAAGAAGGATTAATAAATTGATACTTTTGTAAAAAAATAATCAAATGGAGCAGCACTGAGGAGGTTGAGAAATAAAAGGTAATGGAATACGTTTTACAGTTCTGGTTTACAATAAGGAATTTAAATTATGAAGATCTAGTGAAATAATACTAATTATGCATTGGAAGGAAAACTGGGGGAGGAAAATAGAAGTATTTTCAGAAAGTATCGGAATGGATAATGTCTGCAGCATCAAGGTATATATAATAAGACTTTCCTTCAACCGTATTACAGTTACATTTTAGCCAAATATTGCCTCTTAGCCATATTTACAGTCAATGAATGAAATACAACTTTGCTACTGCAATATTTTACTAAACGGTATGTCAAACACATCTTCACACAAGTTTAATCTACACATTTCTTGACAAATATCGCTATAATCGTGAATAAACCAATAGATGGCAGCATTAGTGCTCCATGTACAAGATAACTTTTACCAAATCATAAATACGTGGTCTGGGGAACATCAATCGGGGACATTAGTTGCTGTGACCGTCTTCACTTGCACGTGTTGACCTCTCACCTTGAAGGATTGTTGACCCCAGTATGACCTCATTAATTGGATCGGAGACTGACGGGTCTTCTCTTTCATATACTCTACGCCCCGCCATGTATCGCTTTACTGTCACGTACAGCGCAGCGCTGCTTTGGAAACCAGCCTCGGACAGAGCTAAATTTAATCTGAACACGGAAGATGTACGTACATGCATACGTTTCCCTCCGTTCTTTGTTGACACTGCATCGCCATGTGAATAAAAGTAGCGCTGTTCTGTGTAGACACAGCAATGATGTGTGCTGAATACATAAAGGGTGTAATGTGTGATTGAAGCACGTTAAGATAACAAACAGAGGATGCTGATTAAGAAGGAAAAATGAAACATTTCATCTCAAAGAGGAAAAGACGTTTAAAAAAACAACTTCAATTTTTGAAAGATACTGAAGTTTTTAATATTTGAAGCATCAAAAGATATAATTTCCCTGAAACATGAAACCCCTATTTCCGTGAATTTTGTTACAACAAATGAAAAATAATTGATATTTTAAAATTATGTGACTTTGAAAATAATTATATCTGAACTATAATGAATGAATAGTGTATAACGCCCGTTTTTGCTACAGAGGCACCACAGGCGATAGACAGCGATGATACATGAGATGAAATGATATATTGGCAAAGGATTTATTTTTAAGAAGGAATCGTTTCAGGCCTAAGTTTAGGGTACATCCCCGGCATTTGCCATTTATGAGGACTGAGTAAAACCTGGAAAAACCTCAGTCAGGGAGGACGGTCCTGGCGGGATTCGAACCCCAGACCTCCCGCTCCCAAGGCGCCTTAACGACCTCGGCCACCGGTGGCGGTCATATCTGAACTATGGACTGCAGAAATACAAATTAAAACATATAGAGAATTTTAAAGAATCATCGAATTTTTCTAATGTATATAACCAATATTTATTTAACCAACGGTTGTTATATCCTTAAAAGTATTTTAAGGACCAGCATTTACTTTAAAATATTGAAATATACGTTCAAAATTCTATTTTAAAAATGGAACAATATCAATTTTCAAAAACACTGTCTTGTATCAGCAGTAGCTTACAAAATTTAAAACTTCGTGAGGTGGAGGGCTGATGGCGTACTGCACATGCGCAGTCTTTCTTGTTGAGATGTGAATTCACACTTTAGTTAACTGTTTAGCACACTCCCGCTGCATAAGAGAAACTGTGCGTGAATGGAAGTGATTTCAAACCACCCCATTTCATTCCGGATTAATTTTCTCGCTTTCTATTACAGATACCTTAATCAGAAAAGTGCAAATTTATTCTCTATATAAGCAAGGACTCAAATTATAAAATGTTTTAAAGTGACTGTAGAAGATGAAACAAATGAATTCCAAAACAATTTATTTTCGACAAACAGCTTATCAGAAACGTTCACTTACTATTAATTTGATTTATATATTCCGAAACATTTCATAGTTATATATTTTGAACATTTAAAGATATTAGTTACTACCCTTCTAACTTAGGAGCTATGAGTGATAAATTATGAAGATGTAAAATAATGATTCCTATATTACTGTTCTCAATATAAATTAAATATAAACTTAGGAGTTTTGCTTTCTGATTTCAGACTAGCCTAAATGTAAGGGTGGGGGGTAATAGAGGAAATGTTAACGACACCTAAAAGGAATAGAACAAAAGAAAACATTAGAAAAAATAGGAAGTGGAAGTGAAACAAAGAAAAATATGAGACTAAGAAAGACAATTCAAGATAAATGCAGAAGCATACAAACCGAAAAAATAGGAAAGAGAAAGAAAGCATATTGCTTAGAATAAACAATAGCACAACGCTATGCTTATCTGACACATGAATGAAGACGCAAGGTAAAACATAAGAGAAGAATAAATTAAACGGGCGAACAGAAGAAATGGAGAACAGAAAAAAGAGAATAAAAGATGGAAAGACATACACATAAAATCAGAGAAAGAAGGTAGGAAAAGCATGTAGAAAAGTAGACACGAAATGAAGATATGACTGAAAATATTTGCGAATGAAATCTTCTGCAAAGTTTTTATTGTTCAAAACATATTTAAATTCCATAAGTGTCTCTCTTTTGGAAAGCATAAGGCATAGAAGAAAGACAGTTCTAAGCAGATACGGTGACGATCAAATCTACGGTGCCACAATCCCCATTTTCTAGTCTTAATGAACTGGGGGATCCACCACTTTCGCCTATTTCGAGAATTGGATGTTGAAGAGCGTCCACGTTACAAATATTGCAGTAGATAAGTAGTAACTACGAGCTCAGAACTAAACATGAATTGAATAAGGAGTACTCGTTAGAGCCGACAGATGATCTCGTCGGAATGGCGGGAGATATTTGACATAAAATAAGCATGAATAGGTGAAAGGGCAGAAGAAAGTGCACAGGTATGCTATATTGTATTGAAACTGAGACCCTCCAGAAAAAAAAAAAAGCTATACTCCCCCCTTTTCCACTCATTGGCACTGAGATTGCAGTTCTGTGAACAATGGTAGCAACACAAGCTCTACCCAATGAAGTACTAGAAATTATTTCTTGTTCAATGTTTATTTTTTATTAATTTTTATAAAATACAAAACATGCCTTTATCACCAACGTATTTATAAAGATCTCTAATTTTAATTAAATATAAAGGCTGTGACGGCATAGCCGTGTCACTCAAACATCGAGCTTCTACCAATTAGCTCTCCTCCCCCCCCCCTCTTGCTTCTGAGGCCTGCTTCACCGTGTGGCTGTCCCTCAGCCCTGAGCATGTGAGTTTTGAACTCTGGTGCCTGCGAAATTTGCTCACGAACGTTTTGAGTTTCCTAGATCAAGTTCAATTTTTTGTAATTTAAAAAATATAATGTCTCATTGTGCATTTTAATTCGTGAGCCCTAAGTAAGGAAAGTAATTTATGGGTCAGGCACAGTACAACCAGGGCAATATATTTTCTTTGTCTTGCCAATTTGACGTCTTTATGAGTTATTATGCTTCGGAGGTTCCAAATTAAAATTGATTGTAAAATGTTTATTCTTAGTTGTCATTGAATATTTATAGAACATTTGATAAATTCAAAAAGACAATTAATTTAAATTGAATTAATTTATTACACAATTAACTTTACAGTTTGTTACAACAATATATCCCCAATTTACAATAGCAACTTCTTCTTACTCTAAATCCTAGCAGCATCCTCTAAAATACAGTTTCCTACCTCATTAATCACGTGGTTTCTGATTGTAAGAAACCTCCTTTTACTTTTTTCCTATTTCGTTCCCACATTACCCCAAAACTCTCCGCTTTTCTGAATGTTTTTTACACTCTTGTTACTTAAATTTTAATTTAATACTAAATCCTTCTGTAAATTGTCCCAAACTTTTTCCCGCCACCACTTGATTTTATCGCATTCCAATAAATAATGGGATATATTGACTTCTCCCCCACACATACTACGTCTATCATTACCGTTTCCTCTATATCCTTTCAGGAAGAATTATTATTATAATTGAGCATATATTGTTGTAACAACTTTTAAAATTAATTGTGGAATAAATTAAATTCAATACAATTCAATTAATATAAAAGTTAATATTTTATAAGCACTTGTCCTGTACTTTGTTTCTCTTGCTTTGATGTTTTGAGTTTTGGGTGCTTACTTTGAATCGTGTTTCATTTTTGGTCATTGGGAGATTTTTCTGCCATTATCAGCCAATTATTAATGAAATTCTTTTGCCATTGGTTCAGCAACAATTGCGTACATGTACATTTTCTTTAAAGTCCCATTAGGCACCTCTTCCCAAGTTTTACCTTCTAGGGTGTATTACCCTTAATTAAGAAGTAGAATTAAGAAGTAGAAGTGAAAGGAGATTGTGAGATGCAGGGGTGCGATCGAATATAACAATTCAATCATTTTGTGCTCACTTTACTGCATCACGACCTAATTCTAAAACCCACAACAGTTAAATGGCAAAATTACAAAGCTTAAATTTTGTAAAATAATGTCACCCATTTTGATTCTCAACAAATATGGAACTATTGTTCGTTAGAAGCTGGAATATTATGAGTATTTCCACCTTTATTAATAAAATGTCTGCAGTATATCTTTCAGCGCTTAATCGAGGGCAAATTGTTGGTTTTTTAAAAGCTGTTCTAAAATGGAAAACTTAAGAAAAATGGAAGTACTTTAGACAGAGAAAGTCTGAAACAACAGGAGGGGCGAGCTAGAGGAAATAATACAGCTGAGTTTTATTACGTCGTTTGATTTTATGCGAGACTCTTAAACTTGCACAAGAAAAGTGCCAGGAGAGTCTCTCGCAAGTGACACTTTTGTCAAACAAAGACAAGTGGCATAGACGCCTTTCTAAAGAGCACATCTTTTCGTTTTTAATCGTAAAAAAATAAGCTGTTAATATCCTTGCTGCAGAATATGAAATACAACCCAAAATCAAGTAAAATGGGAATAAAGGTGTAACGGTAATCTTCTCAGGTACTTCTGAAGTTGTCTTTAACAAAAAAAGTTTCTCTTCCCCTTTCAAAACCATCTGATGTCCACACAAAGTAGTCGATAAATATTTCTTCCTTAATAACAGCCAAACATTTCTATCCTTGAGCAAGTTATCATTTATTAAAGAACTTAAATCGCAAAAGGAAGAAGCAAAGTTTTATGGGAAAATGACAGAGAATTATTTGAATGTGTCATTTGCACCATGCGTTTTTAACTGCCCTCGTTATTGCACGAGCCCCCCAAAAAAACAGCTTATGCTCACATGGGCGAAATTTATGCTTGAAACTATAGTCTATTTTAGATGCAATGGTTCTAATGGATAAGAAATGCCGCTCACACGCTACCAAAATAGGTAATGTAGTTGCTCTATAGATTATTTAGAGTCTCCATTTCTCTTGTTAGTCAGCTATTGATTTTGCCAGCAGAAAGTTTGAGCCGAACACAATAATTATTAATTTTACACTGATAATGAAATAAAACATGTGCTAATAGTTCTGACCGGACGGCATAATTTTCTTCAGCAAGAAGCAAGACTCTTTTGCATTAATTTGCCTGCAGCAAAACCAATATTTGATAAACCAGCGAAATGAAGACACTATATTCAACCTTTATTGAGGTTACAGCATTCATATGTAAATTATTCTATGCTGTGGAGCTTCCACTCTGAGCATATCTGGAATGGTCTAGGTGTTCATATCCATTCATCGATTTGTGTAAAAAACAGTATAAAATTAAATAGAGGTTGCAGCAATTTTTTCCTTTTAGTTTTCAGTCATACATCTTAAAAAGTGCATATTTTATTTCAATATTTTACTTTTATCTTTAATATTTTATAGCAATATTTACAATAATTCAGAGATTTTCAAATATAAACCTACCACCCTTAAATGTTACAGATTGCTAAAATCATAGCGAATACAAATTGCTTCTCCATTCATTTTAAATTCACTAATATATAGTTACTTATTCAGAACTATAACAAATAGACGTTTGTGTGAATTTGCAGAATGATTTTTAGAGTAATTTTATTGTAATTTATCGGTGGTGAGATGCCAGTATTTAAAATATCAAATAAATCTTATTTGTGCAACACACTCCAGTCATACGCAGCTCGCAAATAATACACTTTTCCACACAGTCACTCTCCTAACTAACTAGTGACTTTGCTTTAGAAATAACGAACGTATATTTGTTGGGCTTGAAAGCTGATGTCGCGCCATTGGTCTATAATTATATGGCTCATTCAGTATTTCATATCACAAAATAACCAAGATACTATAAAATAGTAGAAAATGTTAATTAATGAAAATCAGACGAAAAATTTATAAAAAATCAATAAGAACCTGTCCATCATATTTTATTGCTATAGTTATAGGATGGAATTCTATCAGAAACGGGGAAAAATCTGGAATTATTATTTGTTATTTTAAAGCAAAGGACAGTTTTCTGCTCCCATTAGAAAAGAAAAAAAGTTTATTCTCAGCAAAAATAAAAATAGACGTTACCTTAAACTTGTTCTGGAACCATTATCTTTAATAAGGCAGGTGGTAATGCATAAAGCACAGCAAAGAGTTTCAATAAATTTGCCTTATCAAATTTTGTGACAAAATAAATAATAAATATATTACATTTGTTACAAATTTATTAGAATTTTAAAATACTTTTTTATTAGAAAGCAATATGAATGAATACAGTTGTTGTTATAAGCATTAATAAGTTCTCAGGAAGCAAGTTATAGGCTACAAATATACGACAAAATAAAATTAGATATTTCTATATGGATAGCAACCTAATATAAGAAAAAAGTATAATTGACGGGAAGATTTTTGAGAAATAGAAGTATATAGACCTTTTTTAGAATCAACTAAAAGTTATAAAGACTGATAATTGTAGAGAACCTCAGTGTACATTGCCCAATTTGAAAACCAGCTGTTAAAAAATTAGGTAGTTTTATTTGATTCCAGATCGTGTGCAATGTGTTCTCACACTTAGAACTCTTCGCTTAATTTCACGGCTGGTCCCTGCGGAAGAATTAATCTTCTCTTCCACCACACTATCGATTGATCGCTTCATTGTGTGTGCCCTGAAAGGGATTTCTACCTGTGGAAGCTGCTAAGCAGAACCTTGATATCAGTTATTCCCACACATGCCGTTTAGGGCATTATTAAGACAAAACATAATGTTTCTGGATTATCAGTGATCTGTTATGTAAAACGCATATACCAAACAGTAGCAGCTTCTGAAACTCCACTTTAATGCGCTGCGCTATTCATAGGGGATAGTCAGTAAATATTAGCAAAGTAATAGTAGCTACAATAGAAGTTAAACCTACATATATAACCTTCTTCAGAATGTTTCACGACCTAAGTACTAATACTTGAACAGATATGTAACTGTATTAGTATTTCTGGAAAAAAAATTAAATGCCTTTTCGGAATGTTTTTATCAAATAACGGGTTGAGCATATATATAACGATTTAAAATGCTGAATGTAAAGAAAAATGAACACTACACCAATACACAAGGTGTCCCAGAATCGCCGTATATGATTTTAAGTTATACTCTCATGTATTTTCATGACACGCATGTCAAATTGGTTGCATCTTACAGGCGATGGACAAAATTTAGAAGTTGTGTACATTTCTTTCCTTTAATTTTCTCTGTAACATTTTCTTTCCTGAATAAGCTGTAAATACTAAATTCAACCAATTATTTATTTTAATAAACATTTATTTTCTCCTCTACCTGTGTATTTACATTAAATATAATTTGACCGCAACGGGTGGCCGAAGTTGTTAAGGCGCGGATTCGTGAGCGGGAGGTCTGGGATTCGAATCCCACCAGGACCATCCTCCCTTACTGGGGTTTTTCCAGGTCTTCCTCAGTCCTCATAACTGGCAAATGCCGGGGAGGTACCACAAACTTAGGCCTGGAACGTTTCCTTCCTTAAAAAATCCTTTCTAAATATATCATTTCATATATCATCAGTGTCCATCGCCTGAGGTGCCTCAGTAGTAAAATCGGGCGTTAAACACTACTCAAAAAGAAATATAATTTATTTAGCTGTGGTGATTCTAACCTGCTGATACTATCAGTTCACATGGGTAAAGTAATACCAAGAGAAACTTTTTCAAAGAAAATTATGTACGAAGAATCTGTAAAAACTCTCTGTGCTCAAGTACTGGTAATTGTTATTTCAACTGCTGCTTTTCCAAACCCTTACAACGTAATGTGGGTTGCCTATTGCGAAAAATTATACGGCGATTCTAGGATACCATTTATATGTATATACTTATAAATATTAATTACTTGCGTTGTATATGATACTATTTAAAAGAAAAATTGAAAATTTACACTTCTGATAATACATTAAACTTTTTTTATCAAAACAAACTATGAGAGTGCAATATAGTTTGACGCAGCACACAATACGTCATCATTTTATATTATTTATATTAAATCTAATGTTATTGATGTATTTTAATCGAAAACGATAACACATTTCTTCAAAGAACACCTTTAGATAACTTCATATTTTCACAGAAAACACATAAAATAAGAATGCACACAATGAAAAATATAGGTGTACTTAAAATTGATTTAGTATAGCATTAAATGGCTACTAGAATATAAAGGATCATATCACATTAAAGAGACAACGTTGATTATTAACCATCGTTTCGTCCAATGCTGCCACCCTAAGTTTTGTTGTGTCTCAAACACAATGGAACTCATTTCTTTTCTCAAAGTGTTGCTTTTTAAAACGCTAATATATTTAGACTTTCATCAATTTTTTGCAATTATGATATAATCCTATATTATTTTCGACTTAATCTAGCAGATGGCACCGCTACATCACAAGTTTAATTTTATGGACCCTCATCGTTCCAACCCTTCAATTGTATTATGTTCTTCCTTTGATGTTCTCCTACAGACCACTATGCATTTAAAAAGCACATGACTGAGTATATTACTATTAACACATAGCGTAAGCATTATAGACATGTACAAAATTTTTAAATATTTATAACAGCTATTTTTTTCGTTACAACAGAGAGCGGTAAAATTACGATTACACCATGAATTAAACAAACTAAGAGAAAGCACAGTAAGGTGTTTAAAGCGATGGCGATGCCAACTCTAAACATATGGCTCCGGACTGAAGAAGCAACAATAGAAATGAGAATTCTTAACATGTGTTGCTGAGTACTACAAGAACTTACATATACCATAATTAGAGCCTTGAGTTCTGCTCTTGAAAACCATCCGCAACAGTGTAGCTGTGCATGAGGTATAGCTTGGCGGCATCCCGTCCCACTTACTATGAGCTAGTGCACATGTAGTGGCTACATATTTTTTCACGAAAAATTACTATTTAACATTTGCGGATACAGTTTCATGAAAAGTGTTTCTTTGGTACTTATAGATACTGCATTGTGATGAACTCTCAGTCATCTATATAAAATATATTTTGTTTAAGGGACTAAATACACAATTATTTCACCTCTGTACTAGTACTCTCCCCGCATTTCATATAGTAACTGGGAATATTGATTTTTATACTTTATTTAGCAAACATAAGTAATGGTTAATATATTTTATTCCCTCACAGTGTTTATTGGGTTATATTTAACACAGTTTACTTATTGTTCATTATTCATTTCTGCTGAAAGTTCGAACTTTATGCTGTTTCATCCTGAACGTGTTGTTTTGATAATCTTCTGTCGCGCACTCTATTATAATTGAAAAGTTGCCTTGGTACCCATCTCAACACTTTCCTATATCAAAGATTACATGGTTACTATTTTTGATAAGCTGTCGGCAGTAGTTACAAATTTGATGCTCATCTGCTTTTTTTTTTTTTTTTTTTTACTGTCTCAGTTTGCAATACCAACAGGTTTCCTATTCCTATGTTCATCATTGAGGTTGGTTAACCCTCGTATGAGCACCGTACGCTACTGAGGGCAGACAAGACTGGACACTGAAGCAGTGTTTAAACTTGGCGCTTTGTTGTATAGCAAGCCTGCAGTTGTAGCAGCATGCTCTCTTTCAAATAGAAGGTTCCGAACGTGTATCCAAAGTGACCAGATGCTGAACTTTAGTAATTTGTTTCTTTTTTTTTTTTTATTAAAAGTTTTACTACAATTAAAGAAAATGAAATCATTAAATGACAAATTTTGTTACCATATTGGCCAGCTTGAGTGGTCTAGAGGTAACACGCTCTTCTCTGGACCCAAGGGTTCAACTCTGCAGAGGTTGATAGATTTTTCAGGACATAAAAAAACTTGAGTGCAACTACTCCGTGTCATAGATTTACCTGAACAAAGAGGTTTCTGGACAAAATTACCGGTCATTTCACGTCCAAGTAATACCTTAGCGTCACATTCGATGACACCAACCACCTATTCTTTTGACTCGGTTCATCAGGAACCTGAACAAACCTTAGGCCTACGTCTTGTAAGTAGATGATAAAGATGATAAAGATGATAAAGATATGTACCCTTAATTAGCTTTGCATATTTCTTGCAGAATTTTGACCACGCAAATTTTCTTTCGACGGGAGTATGATGGCATTAAGTTCGCACCATATGTTTCAATACCTCAAATTTCACGACATGTTGTGTATTCGCTGTGTATGCATCCAGTTGTTTTGAAGCAGCAATACTCCTTTTGAGAAAAGTCCTTACTGTTTTCCCTATTGCAGGCTTCTACTTGTTAATCAGCATACTATTTTATAAAGCCTATTCATATTATGATTATTTTCATGGGAGTACACAAAAATGACATCCCGAAAGATCATAACCATGGCTTTCCTTGTTTTCTTAAGTTTTTTCTTCAACGGTAGCGACCAACGCCTCCGGTGCAAGGTTTATCTGATTTCCCCCGGTTCATAATGATTCACCAGGACTTGTCGTCTTCTATTACAGTTGATAGAGAAAGGCAACTCTTTCAGAGCACGACGACCCAAATTTTCCTGATAATGTTTTGTTGTGTACGCTATTATAACCGAAAAACTGCCTTGGTACCCATCTGAACTCTTTCCTATATCAAAGTCACATGGTTACTATTTACGCTTAGCTGTCGACAGTTTCATCAACAGCTTGTGGTTACAAATTTGATGCTCATCTACTTTTTTTACTATCTCAGTTGCAATACCAACATGTTTTCTGCCCATATTCATCATTGAGCTATTTCTTCTCTTTTCAAATATCTCCCACCCATTTATTTATATACAGTTTCCTGACACGAATTACTGATTGCAAACTGAACCTCCCTTCAAGTGTAGATTTTAAAATAACTCAGTATTTCTGACCATAGAAAGCAATTAATGATTAGTTGCTTTTCACCAGTTGAGTGGCTGTGTTTTACGTGCTAGTGCTCAATTGTCTTGGCTTCTAAATATGTATGCTGCAGGAAATGCGTTTTAAGATTTAAAAAACTTGTTATTTACCCTTCTAACCTAATTTTGACCTATCCATAACTGTATATTTGTACATTTTAATGCAAAGTTGTGCTTATCTTCAGCCCCTAGCGTTTTAAACTGAAACCTGTTAACACTTTCCTCTGTTTTAATCAATTCTACTAATCTATTTCTTCAACGTTAGTGGAATCGCTGGACAATAAAACATTTGTCTTCCAATTATGAAACAATTTTCAAATCGGCGATGAAATAAACATAGACTTACTACAATTAAGTAAAACTTTATCGTTTAGGTTCATGAGAAGTAATGGTTAGAAAAGAATGTATGTTTACCTGTGATTATGATGCAGTCAGGTTAACTTTTTACGTCTAAATCTCGGTTGATTATTACAGTTGTTACTAAGATTCCCCACTTCAATAAACTGACCCTCTGTGTTGCTGAATTCGGGCCAGGAACAGGAATCTTAAACCTTACGAATTATCTCCAAGGTATGGCTGGTGGCTGGTCATGAATTTGCCTGTTTCTTATCCTCTAGAATAAGTCCTATTCTGGCCTTAAATTGTTGACCATACACTAGATGTGAAATGAACGTCTTTGTTTGAAAAAGAACGTTGGGTTTATATTGAGGAGTTTAAGCTTTGTTTAAACAAATTAATACAACTTTGCTCAACTCAAGAGTTTATTTATTCAATCTATATATATATATATTTGTTAGTTCACTGTTTATATTTGGAAGCAAGTTTCTGCGTTTATATTTAAAGTATTATTTATTCCATATGCGATAATGTAATATAATATTAATGATATACTGGATTATTATTTGCACTTATGAACACATTAAAATGTAAACCTAAAGGGATTTTATCCAATCAATACTTCATTAAGACATATGTAAATATTATTTCAGGACCAATGAATTAAGGACTGAGTTTTTGAGTTGGGTCAAATTTTGAACGGGTCTCTTTCCAAGCAACGGTGATTTCGAAAGGGTTAGAAAAATTACCCACAATTTATTACGCTCGCAACGGTTAAAGCTTGTTTTCAGCATTACGTTGACCAATAGAGTTGCCCCCGATCCTTCTTCAATTCCGCTTTGCCCTTCGACCTTTAGTCAGCTGCAAATATCGGACAAAGGCATGTGGATTTTATCGCCAAAAAAAAAAATGCTTCATAAAACATCTAATGTCAGAGCCATGCATTGCAGCTGCAGCCATGTTTGTAAAGACCTAATACGCATTTATGTAGCCTTAAAGAATACCAGCCGACGAGATACAGTCGTAAAGTCTTCCTGGGCAATCTTTGAAGAAATACGAGTAACTGCTTTCGTCATCTTCAAGTTGTTACTGTCGATCTATATTACGCCTTAGGAGAATGATCTTATTTCTAGGATGTACTGTAATAATGATAACAAATTCCAATAAACTTCGCTTGAGTTGACAAGAATCTCCTTATTTTATATCTGTTTATAATATGATGCAAAGTGTAAGGAAGTTGGGATATGAAACCTAAGAAAGTATTAAGACGCTGTTGGGGTTGTTTACGATCAATGGTAACCAGTTAAGAAGTTGACAGGTGAACAATATGTGCCCTGTGTACTGCAGTGTACTCTCGTGCCTGTTTCTTAAATATAATCACTAGATGCAGAATGCTCTCATTCCGAGTGTTTCACCATTTCCATGAAAGACATCTAATGTATGCTCAACAAGTTAAGGCCAGTATAGGACTTATTCTGGAGGGTAAGAAACAGGCAAATTCATGACCAGCCACCAGCCATGCCCTCGAGATAACTCGCAAGGTTCAAGGCCCCTAATTCAGCAGCACAGAGAATCAGTTTATTGAAATGGGGAATCTTAGCAACAACTGTTACACACCATTGTCAACCGAGATTTAGATGTAAAAAGTTAACCTTGCTAAATCATAATAAGTTTTCAAGCTATGCGTAGGCTTCATCCAGTCAATTTTGAAATACATTTGCAAATGAAGAACATAAAATATTTTAAACCCCTTACAGTTAGCTCTGTTAAATCACTTGATGCATTTCTGTGCATTTGGGACTTTGGAGGCAGAAGACCGCGTACTGTAGAGGGTCTCTGGATAGATTTAGAATAAAATGGACATCAGAGCTTCCCGCAGTGAAAACAGCGATCCAAAAGCAATAGTTCACGTTGGAAATCACCAAACAGGACATCGCTGCTGATGGAGGCAACCTTCTCATAAGTTTAAACTATTTTAATTTGTTATCACAGTCGCAAACAACCCTGTATACGTTGACAAACACTCTCTTTACGTCCTTAAATATGAGAAAATGTTCTAAAACCTCTCCTATATTCTGCAGTTCATGCAAGGACTCCAACACCAATTTTGATATATTTATTTTTTATCAAGCATGTTTATTTATTATTTAAATTGTACTGATAATAATATAACATAATTACCTGGTTCTACCCAAGTTCTACACCAGGCCAATATTGAAACACATGGCAACACAATAATTGTAACAAACACGTGATAAATAATTAACAATATTTCTAATACAGTAATTACCCTGAATTAACCAATTTCAAATCAAAGTCCTCTCTTCTCACAGACCATATCCATTTGTTCTTAACTCTATATAAATATTGCCCCATATTCCTAAATTTACTTTGTTCACCAACTATTTTCTTAGCTGTAATTAATTTATTTAACTTCAACCATTTACAATTTATCAGTTGTTGTCTCCATTCCCTTGTTCCTGAGCATTCAAACAGGATATGCTCTACATTTTCCACATACAGGGCAAAATCCATCTCACCACTAGTTCTAAAACCCCTCAATCTACAAATTCACAATCTAAACCATGTCATCCCCTCTCTCCTGCTTATTGCACTTACTAATATATCTTTCTCTTTTAGCACTCTCTTTTATCTCCTGATAAAACATAAAACGAATTTCCCCCCCCCCACATTATAGAATGTAACATCTACACATGTCCTCAAACCTCACTCTAATCTGTTTCCAGAAAACTCTCTCCAAATCACCTCTTCTTAGTCATAGATCCCCCATTCCATTTCTCCATAACTCTTCCCCAACTTTGTGCACCCATATTTTATGGCAGTTGCAAATATTGAACTATGTGACACTTGTCCTTTGAATTTACGAAGAGAGAACAAATCGTATACAGATGTTACATAACGTCCTGGCAAACAACCAGGCAAGAGACTGTGTTCAGTTGAGTTTCACACATTTAATACATTCATTTGTTTCGGTCAGACAGTGCTATGACAGCAGGGTGAGGACCTGTCAGTGTTGTGTTCCTGAACTATTTGTTAGCGTTGAGTGATGCTATAAGTCCGTATTGGCAGTCAGTACTTCCTCTTCAAGGAAGAAGTTGGTTTCGAGGCACTAACCATTATCAGTTTTGCAATTTGTAACTTTAAAATAGTTAAATTTGTGCTGTGACTCACGTATCTTCGTGTAAACATTGTGTATCAGATATTAGGAATATACAGACCTCAATTCAGAGCGTTATGTTAATTTATATATATATATAAGAACTGCACCCTTAAACAATAATTATCACATACATATATGAAGATTGCGGTAGGAAATGCGGTAAACATTCCCCGTTTAGCTTCGAAAATGCAAGCAACAGAAAGAAATCATTGTATATTTGTTCACATTTATAAAGAAAATGTGGTAAATACCGATAGACCTGACTGAATCAATTTTATATCTAAATATGTAAGTTATATTGCTTTTGTAATTGTATAGGGGCATTTTCGTTTTTCTGAAACGTCAACACATTATCATGTACATTTTTGTGGCCAGCGATAGCAAATTTAATTAGCTCTACTTTGGCTTACATCGTTTAGGTTATGGTAGTATGGTATCATAACAAAATCAATATGGAGTAAACGTTGGTGAAATCAAGAAATTGGAAGATAGATATCCAACAAAGTTTCATAGCTTTAAGCGAAAACCACATTTCTTTTTTCAGTCAAATAAATTTCGCAAGGAAATAAACAAAACTGTGAGTAGATAAGTAAGTTAGATAATTTTTAGCTCCATCACTGAAGGGACAATTATGGATGAACAAAACTTTCGATTGCACAAATAAACATGTATTAAAAGCCCGTACAATGTTTTTCGAGCGGGCCAGTGGTATACTCGGCAGAGCATCTGCATCCTGTGCCTAGGGTTCGGTGTTCAGTTTCCAGCTGGATACAATATATTTTTGGTCATGCCTAGAGTCCGGTGTATGCATATTAAACGTGCGTGTGTTTATATATAAAAATATATATATATATACATGTGTGTGTGGTTACAAATAAAGCTATAGTTTGACAATTTCATGACTGCCATTAGGCATATGCCTGAAAACATGTTGAAAAACGATACAACCAAAAGACATAAATAATTGCCGAAAAGTTAACTGAATTAAAAAAGAACGTACACCTAGTTCACAACTTATATATATATATATATATTGTAAATAAAAATAAAGAAACACTATATATATACACACACATACACACATTTTGGCATTCTCGGTATATATACTTGCCATAGAAGATTTCAACACATTCGAAATATAGCGATTAAAAATATATATGGTGTGTGTGCGCGTGTGTGTGTGTGTGTGTGTGTGTGTGTGTGTGTGTGTGGTGGGTGTGTGTGGGTACCGAGGGTGCCAAAATGTATATACATTTTCACGGTAGATATATATTTAATACATTTCAAAGTTGGACCCGAAAAACAACAGTAATGTGTAGTATGATGATCTATAAACAGATGTGATCACATACATTATGATAGCGTTGCTACGTGACAGGTAAATCAACAATAAACAAATGAAGCCAAGATTATCGTATGATGTTCTGTAAACATATGTGACTCACATTACGTTATGCTAGCGTTGCTACAACAAAATGTAGCCAAGATTATCGTTTGAACAGCGGAAAGCAACTTTGAAGTGGTGTTGGAAAACCGAGAATGTTTTGAAGTTCAAAGGCAATGGAGACGTGTGTACAGAACAGAACCGCCAACGCGAGTAACAATTGCACGCATTCGATACAAATTTGAGATTCATGGTACCGTATACCGTAGAAAACCAGCTACACTGGCAGCACTTCAGGAAGAAATTGAAACGGTATGTGCTGCAATCGCTGAGGACACTTTCGCAAACGTTGCTCAATCAGTAGTTCAGCGTACTCAGAAGTGTATCGATGCGAGCAACTGTTGTAACTGTAAAAGTCTAAGATGATTAGTCTCATCATTTTCTGTTTGTGTGAATTCAGTTTTGGCATGTTAACACAATTTTTTCTTTGCTTGAGGTGTATACATCTTTTGGCACCCTTGCATGACACTGGGGTACTCCGCGCTGCTAAGCCTGACCGTTTTGGAGTATGCAAACAGTCAATATCCACTGCATAAATCTTATTTTATCTGTGAGTTTAACCATTACTTTAGTAATGTGTGAACTATGCTGAAAAGAGGAAATATATCATCTTTGACCACTCAGTGGAACAAAATTACTCTGAGAAGAGTTGCCGCAAGATGCGATCTATTGACAGCGACATGGAATGATGAAGATGTTTATGATTCACCCTGTGTTGAGAGCAACAGGATGTACATACCTGCTCTTTGTAAGGCTTGGGGTGAGATGAAGTACTGCTTCAAGTATGCTCCCCACATAAGGGTTTTTAAAAACTCCTTCCACTGCTGATTGAGGGAAGGAGAGGACGCTACAATTAAGGGCGCGACCTTTATCGCAGCTTCTTGTCACCTCCATGTTCATTTGTTTACTCGTTTACCAGAAACAAGGCTCTTGGCAGAGTGCCCGCTATGTCGTGCTGGCTGAAAATAAAAACAGCCAGTGAAAAATCCGTTCCGTGATCATCTAATCATGCCACAAAAACTCTATACGAGTTACCACTTCCTCCATTTCCTCCAACTTGTTCCAAATTTTAAATGAGACGGATTAACAAAATTCATTTGGATTGATAAAATGCAAGTCATTAATTACTATAAATTCAAAACAATTTATTTTTAAGTATTTTTTATTTCTGCGTTGTGCTGCTGAGGGACTATTTTCCCTTAAAGAAGATCCTTCTATATTCTCAGTTTAGCAAGAATATTATCTTGAGCTTATATTTTGCTGCATATTTTATATTAAACAACAATAAAATGAATATAATTACAACATTACTTGTGAATGATCAGACTATAATTTCAGAAAATGATAAGACTGCTGCTTAGAATGTTATTTGAATTAGAAAAAAAATATAAAATCGTGTAACTTATTACTTTTGTCTTAAAAGACTAAAGTTATGGCCTCCAAACAAGTAACATTTGAAATAGAAAATAATACTAACTAACCCGCTACATCCTTTAACTTTCTTGGTTGCAAAGTATCCTGTAATTTTGATAATGATATACATAAAATTATTATAAAATTAATTAAATTATCGTTAATATTAATAGAAGTTGAATATAAAGCTAGAAAGAAAACAAAAATTAAATTATATAAAACGTTTGTGCTTCCTAATTATTTAAATGGAAGGACTCGGCATTTGGGACTCTTAAAGTAGAAGACAGAAGACTCAAAATAGCAAATATTAAATTTATGAGAATGTGGAAGGAATACGAAGAAATGAAGATTTATAAATAAAGATATAAGGTTATTTATTTACAATTTGAGCACATTAATGATAATACAAGAGAAATTTAGGTTGGTCGAAAAAGAACCAGGCTTTGTTAGAGATGTAATAGGCATATATAGCCCAATAGGTGAAATAAATTATGATTATTGTAGCAAATATATTTGGGCTGTATTATTATCTTTCTACTTTCTCTTAAATTTTTGAGACCTTCGTTGTTATGAGGGACCTTAAGATTAAGAGAGCTGTTATATAAAATACATACATTACAGAACCTATGCTTGATCCTTTCTCTTTACGAATAAATTGACTTGGTATCTCAGTCTTTTATTTAATTTTCCTGAACATCCTTGGCTTTTATTTTATATTTAAAAGCTTGGTCAACAATTCTGTAAGGGTTCTCATTAAAATTCCCCAATTCTTTAACTGTGTATTTTTCTGCTGGAGAACATATTCCGGTCATAATCCATTCATATTATTGTTAGCAATAAACCTTGTATTAATCTAAGTTTATTCAAAACTCAGATTTTGTGCAAAATTTACGCAATTAAATATATTCGCTTTTGAAGTCAACAACACAGGCACATAGACGATCATTGGTTAATTTCTAGTGCTCTTTTGGATGTCACTATTAATTAATTTTACTCTTGGTGGCTTGCGTTAATGAAAGCTTTATGGTTTAAACACTGCAAAGTCCTTAATGTGCTTGGTTGCTTTAGCAATAGATATTTCTAGGCTATTAAATTATATAATTTTGTTGCTAGTGATTAGTTCTATCCCAACATAGTTGCAACTGTCATTAGTAATGTTATTATTATAATTAAAGCGATCGAGTTGTTACATAAAGTCTTTTATTTTTAGTAGAGTTTAACGCCCGTTTTTACTCCTGAGGCACCAGAGGCGGTGGGCACTGATGATACATGAAATGATGTATTGGGAAAGGTTATTTTTATTTTTAAAGAAGGAAGCGTTCCAGGCCTAAGTTTAGGGTACCTTCCAGGCATTTTCCATTTATGAGGACTGAGGAAAACCTGGAAAAAACCTGTCAGGGAGGGATTTGAAACCTGATGGAATTCGAACCCCAGACCTCTCGCTCACGAGTCCGCGCCTTAACGATGTCGGTCACCCGTGGCGGTATACATATATATACACACACATTCTGTGGTTCATTTTATAACTATCATTAAATAACAGGAATTACATTCTTAAGTGCATGAGATGTATGTTGTGCAATTGCGCTGTAGGAGAGCAAGGAAATATTATTAGATTTCTGTGGTCAAGGGAGTGAAACTGCATGTAATCTACAGCAAAATGCTACAGCACTCTGGAACATTCCATCGATCGACATTTCTTCGTTCGCTTCGAAGCTCAAGTGAGAGTGTTGACGTCATGTGAAATGTTATTTGATTGACTAGTAAAGACCCTCTCAATATACACTAGCGCTCAGCGGATTGGCAAGAAGTTCCAATGCGCGAAAAGTTTTGGTATAATCATTAGAAATTGGAAATAGAACTTCTTCCCTAATATGGTGACTCCAGGTTTGCTGTTGTTATTTATTTGGTATATTTTTCTTAATTTGTTTTGTTCAAAAATGTTTTGAAAAGTTGTAAGAGTAATTATGAACTTGAAGGGACAAAGATTGCTGCTAAGTTCAGTTAATAATTCTGGTTTTGTGTGTTGCTCAATTGATGATGCTATAAAGTACTGCCTGTCAATGGGTTTGGAAGCCAGCAGAGCAGTTTTCTTGTCCTTTATTGTGGAAAGTTTTAGAGCACAGGCTCTATATATACAAAAAATGTAATCCATTAAACGCACGTAACATAATGAACTACAACCTAACAGTTTCTGTACCAGCATGCTGTTGAACATCTGAGAAGACATCAAGCCTAAATTACTCTAAGGTATGAAGCTACCACTATAGACGTACAAATAAAAATGTTTTTCAAATATCATGCTTTAAACTGCACAAGCGACCTTGCTTCATAAATCATAGGGAGGTTATACAACTCGTAAACTCTAATGTCACGAGGCTGTAAACAATGAAAACCTCAGGGCTCATATCCTGTTTAGTGATGAGTCCACATTCCACATTTGTGGTACCGTTAACAAACAATAGTCACCACAGGATACCTTTGAATGGCAAACGGAAACACAAAAATTAAACGAGTGGCTTGAATTCACATAGGCTAAAGCTTATGTTCATTTCATGTTTGCAGAGGCAATACCCGCTTGCAAATGCTGCAATAATTCACGGAACCACATCTACCGCTGTGGACAATGTAGTCTTCGAACAAGATGGAACAACTTCTCATTTTCCAATAACGTTAGCACTCAAGGTTTCCCAATACTCTCACCAGCTTTGACAAATAGGATGGCTCTTGGGAACAGGAGTTTTTGAATAGTTGTTTCAAGGTGAATTTTGAGGTTGTCAGGCGCATATCCGCGGAAAAAGCGTTAAATGAAAAGATTTACTCTTGGGAAGCTGCAGCAGAGAATGTCGACGTAATGATTCGGTTTCGTCAGTTCAGAGGGTAAGGATATGGGCTGAAAGAACTAAATCAACAGGTTCAGCATTCAGCAACAAGCGTCCAGACCCAACAAAAACTGTTCGAACGGCAGAGTCAATATCTCGATCTTGAGAAGTGCATAGCATTCTGCACGACGACATGCTTTGCTATTAGTACGGCTAGGATTTATATCACATCGGTTGCCATCACTAACGAACCTAACTTCGCATCGAATGTTTGCTTTATGATTTTCCAGGGTGTAAGGCTTAGTTCAATATAGTATACTATATTTTCATAGAACCTCTTTCATTACACTTCTTTAATAACTTTATTATTCTTTAATTTAAAGTATTAATATAGCTTAATGTTGCTGTCAGGAATTTACGCCTAAATGTATATTTTATTTGGTTTATTTACGGACACTCTTTAATATCTCAGGTCATCAGCGTTCCATTCAATTCAGGGTGTGAAACGGTAAACAAATTTAGCTCAGAGACCTCTTCTTTCAGGCTTGAGGCTCTTTTTCGTGCCGTAAATGTACGACACGGGACCCTTCCGAAGGAAGCCATACTTACGATTTTTACGCCCGAAAAATCCATCGATCCTGGCCGGGTTGCACCCGCGATCTTGTGTTTAGAAGGCAAGTATGGTTACCACTACACCACCAGGATCGACACCTAAATGTATGTCTCATACGACTTTCCGTACCTGATGTCCATATATCTTGAAGGTGAATATACGACGAAACTGTAAATATGTCACAATTTGCAATTCTCTGCGCCTTTTAATAGATATATCACTCTCGACTGCACAATACAACTGCCCAACTCTGTCGAAATACTGCTCGCAGCTGACTAGAAGAGAAAATGCCGCTTTCAGCCAGTGGAGGAAGGTAGAACGGATGGGATCTAAGTTGCGGGACTTTTAAACTGATCTTACTGCATTAGAAACGTCTGTGGCATTTGCGCCGAATATATTAATACTTCGTTGTTGTTTTTTTATGAATTATGATATGTATTATTTTTAAAATTAGGATATATGCAAATTTGACGCGTTATTATATTTAAAAAAAAAGTATGGAAAATAAACTTATATTAATACTTCGTTGTTGTTTTTTTATGAATTATGATATGTATTATTTTTAAAATTAGGATATATGCAAATTTGACGCGTTATTATATGCGGAAAAGTACAAAATATTTAAAAAAAAAAGTATGGAAAATAAACTCTTCATATTCATGATCACTGACATGATGTGCTTATTAACACTAATCCTAGTCATTAGTTAAGTCTCTCCGAACGTCGACCAGAACATTGCTTTAAGATCGGTATACATGCAAGTCAACTAATCCAATAACTGGAAGCCTCTAATGTCATTAAAAAACTTATATATGAGTTTTTAGTAAAATGTGACACTAATTTTCCGGAAGATTCTGGACGTTTGCTATTCATATTTAAGTGTATACGTTAATAGATCTTTAGACATTCAGGAGTTACAGCAAAATCTTGCCTCCCAAAATATATACAGTGAATAAGCCATAGAGTGTTGTGCCATTTCATCTGAAGTAAAAACTGTTCCACATTTTTAAGATGATCATTTAGTGTCACGTCACAACAGTACGTAAACAGTTCCTCCTTCCCCCCACTGAAAATAATTATAATGTATATTTATGAAAGCCCAGTCATAATATTTCGTGTATTGTAAATAGTAAATAGATGTCATATATGAATAATATGGCATAACGCTAACACATGAGTTAAGTGTCAACAAAAAGAGAAAGTTCCTTGGTGTTTTCGTTACAGTAGCTTGGGAAGTCAACAAAAGGGTCATACAACTTTATACAATGAACCCGAGGTACAAGTATGAAGCCCCTTCTTCTTTTTAAAAGGGCTGCGATTGTAGGGTTATAAACTCAAGGACTTCTAAATCCGTTTAGGGCTTTGACCCCGATCCACTTACCTTTTAAACCAGCCAATACTGACAAAAAGTTTTAAAAATTTAAAAATAACGAATGGAATATGGGGCAGGTGAATTTTAACCAGCTAATGACAGAGGTGTGTTTCAAATTTTTAGAGAAAGGCGCGAAGCTTGCGCATGACTTTTATCGTCTTCGATTAGCTATTTTTATTTGAATTTAATATATAAGGAAGCGATTGAATCGCTGGGGCATTCAGTTTGCAGAAGCATTTCGATCAGTTTGAAATTTTATATGTGTTGAGACACAGGCAGGCCTAAGTTTTACACGCCGCCAGACGCATTTTATCAATCAGTTTGCATTTGTTTATTGCTCAGGAGTTGCTGAGGCAAGCAGTTATAAGATCTACACGCGGCAAAATACACGCAGTTTGCATTTCGACTTTCTATTTCACGCGCCGTAGCACTCATCTATAAGTTTCACACGCGGCAAATAAGTTTGTATCGGCGTAGCTAAATCTATCGTACGCAAAACACCAGAGGACGCGAAAGATTTTGGACATAATAAAATACTAATATATACATTATATAGCATGGCGCGTTCATTTACACCATTGAAATCCTCTCCCGATCCTGTTGAGACCCAATAAATAAAATAGCAGATTTCACTCTGAGAAGTTGTTGTTATTGAAGCGTGGGCAGTAGCACCGAAGCGACCTATAATGAAACAACAAAATTACTTCCAAGTTAGCATCACAACTGACGTAGACAATAACACCGACAACAACAACAAAGACGACGATAACAACACCGCCAAAACCGCTTCATACGTTAACACGATCGAAACGTTACTGAGAAATGAACTACAGAATTAACCAGTCAACGAGCTCATGTATTTGCAGGGATGGTGCTATTGCTCACACGCAGATAATATCCAACGCCGCTTTAAGACATTCTTTCGTACACCATATCATGTTAAAATGCGTGTATTTGTGTAAAGGAGGCCGCTTCAGGGCGTTACGTTTAAGAAATGCGCTATGTGGGTGAGAAATGTTGTAGGCTTAGCATTTTGATAGACATTATTGTATAAAGAATATAATTAAATTAAAATTGAAGCATCGATTTAAAGGATTAGGGTCTTTGACCTGTTTCGCTTCAAAACTATCCACGGCTTGATTTCAAAGGTCGGCCTTTCTTCCTGTAGGGTTGTAACACTAAGCGGCCTTTATAGTTCTAAAATCTGGCATCAGTTGGATGCGATCTATTTCATTTGTTCTATATTTTTGGAATGTTAGTGATATTGAATCTAAATACAATTGCTGTTAATATCTATTAGTATCTAATGTTTTATATTCTAATATAAAACGTTTCTGATTATTATATTGATCTCAGTTGATCTGTTGTCTAAATGCTGCTCCGACGTCTATATAAAAGGAATGCCAAAGTTATAGTTTTATATAATTTTAATAACTTTTCCATTTTCACGTTGTGCTTCTAAATTCTTTGAAATATTCCACAAATTTTTCTTAATCTGTTCAACCGCCTCGAAGGTCATTAAGGCGCGAACTTGTGAGCGGGAGGTCTGGGGTTCAAACCCCGGCAGGACGTCCTGTCTGACTGAGGTTTTTCCAGGTTTTCCTCAGTCCTCATAAATGGCAAATGCCGGGGAGGTACCCTAAAATTAGGCCTGGAACGATTCCTTCCTTAAAAATAAATCCTTTCCCAATATATCATTTCATTTCATGCATCATCAGTGTCCTGCAGTGTCTCTGTAGCAAAAACGGGCGTTAAACACTTCATTCATTAATTAATCTATTCAGTTTCATATGTACATCATTTGATTAATATAATAAAAATTTATCCTAAATTAATTAACTTATTCAATAATTTTCTCATATATTAAAAATTTAGTACGCTTGAGTTGTACTCTCTGAAATGCCGTTATAATTATACAATATTTTGCTTCACCTGACGTTTCTTGAACTGCAGTGTCTGACTTTCCTAAAATGAAGTGATTGTTAGCAAAGAGTAATGTTGTAAGATTTGTGCTATTAATAATGTTCCCGGCTGCCATCCTGATTTTCCTTTTTGATTTAGCAAGTCAACAGTGTACGAAATATCTGGGGTAGAGAGATTGTGTTGAAGAGGAAACTACAACAATTCCAAGGTATTGGTTAAACAGTTTTTCGAACTGCAATCAACGAAACCAGTGGTGTGAAATGGATTGTGTAGTTGCAATAAACATTAATCAGTAAACATGTTAAAATACATCGCATGTTTAAACTGTAGCAAAATAAAAATCGGTGAAAGTAAAATTACTAACAAATTAAGTACAGAAAGGACTGATAATGAATTATAAAATTCAGTACTTATGAAAAAGTGTCAGATTTTGGGCACCCCTGCGCTCTCAAAACCCACAATGTTCCGTTCTTTCTCTGCTCCCAGAACTTAACGCTTATCAAAGTCTCTTGATGCCATACAATGACATGGAGGAGAAGGAGAAGAAGAAAAAGAAGAAAGAAGTTTTTCACAGCAGGACGTCCACCATGCGTTTTCTTACTCCGGAAGGGTCTTTGTGCGTAGAATAGTGCGGAGAGGGGGGAAATGTATTTATAAAGTTCCGTCCTATTAGATAGAATTCCCCATAAAGGGAAAAGTAGAGGAGGATAAGGTACATTTCAAAGGAAAGATAATTCTATCCAATTTTTTGAAGGATTCCGTTACTTTGCCTGATAATGATGCGCGGTAGATCTGAACTGCAGCGGCTTTGCTCTGAGACACCTTCGTTTCTTCACGAGATCTTCTTCTATTCCTTAAGCTAACAAATCCTGTTTGTCTTTAGATAGTCCTGCTTATACCTACACTAGCAAAAGTAAGCCAACTGCACTATAGATGAGATGTAAATAAAGAGCAAGAATATTGTATGTCATTACCTTGCATTAATGTGGGATTTATTATAAAGAAATAAAACAATTATATAAACAAAAATGTTGTGCAAAAAACACCATACGTATATAAACTTATAACAAACATTCACTCACACACAAGCATACACTCCCTTTTCTTTATTCTCTCTCTCTTTTTTACTTTGTTCATTTTGGTCTTCTGATGTTACCCTAACGCTCGACCTAATGTCTTACGTTCTGCTAATATCTTCCTTCATCCCTCTCATAAAGCATCGTGACTGTCATAGGATGTCATTTTGGTTACTTTTGGAACAACTTGTGATTCTTTTTAGGGCTACAATACTTTCGCAAACCTAATTGCTTTGTATCTTGGTATGGGGACGTATCTTTAATATACTCACCTAATTAAGATCAACTAGCTTGGTATAAATATACGAAGGAGAATTTTTTAAATCAAAAGTCTTGTTTTTTCACTACATTACGTTATTATCTTCTTCTAGGTTGTCAAAGAGTGAGTGTTATAATTGCTATATGCCTTGTTTTACATGTTTCCGAGTTAGATGGAAGATGTGACAAACTATACGGCCTGTCTACTTGGTGGACTGTTCCCAGCCAGCTTTTTCCTAGTGTTTTCCGTGGGGAAGCTCTCAACCAGTTTAAAGGATAACGCTTGCTTCTCCAACCGCCACTAACGGACGTTTTCCTTAACAGACATTTTTCCCCATAATAAACTATATATTTCAGCTGATATCAATGTGGAGGCATCGGGAATACACTAATCATATTCATCACCTCCAAACATCCCCAAATCTTAATTCAGAACCGCAACCCATGTAATTGCTGTCTACATTTCGAATACATCGTAGAACCGCAAGTAACTTCACTGCCCCAGTGAATAAACGCCAAGTGTTGATGATGTCTGTATTGTTGTTTTCTCATTCTTCGTTCTTTTCTGTTCTTTGCACGTTTCCATACTTAATCTATTATCAGTGAAAACATTTAGCGTGTTAAAGTTGCTCTGTGTCTTGCACTTAAATGTTATTTACGTTCCACAGTCAAGAAATAATAGTTATTTATGATACAAGTGTTAAAAATGCATTTATTTTGTAAGTAGGGCATTTGCGAAACAAGCCTGAAGGCCGACTGTATCATACACTCTTTTAGACATCCCTTAATATTTATAAATATAAGTTAAATGTATCCCAATCGTCTTTAAAATGTTCTTGATTTAAATAAATAGTTTGGAAGAGACATTATCTAAATTTCTCACTAATGTTACCAATATGGCATAGGTAATATTTTTTAAAGTATTTTATTACAGTAAAAATGAAAACTAAGTTTTATTTAAATATTACACTAAAATTCAGCTTAAAAATCTAATTTACTCTCGCTAAAAGGAGCCAATGTATGTATTTGGGCATGCGCAATGATGGGATGCGTTGTTATTGATTTTTTTCAGCCAGACATGGTTCCAGGATCGCCAATATGGTTTCTTATGCAAATAAATCTTAGAAATTAGTTTAGTAATTACGTAATTTATGGTGTAATTTCAACACAGCCACAAGAAATGTAATACATTGTAAAATAGGTAATATATAAAACAAACAATCATTTCATTATCAAACCCAAGTTCGTAACGTTGGAATGTTATAAATATGTTACACCACTGAGTGTCACAGTTACTAGTTTCAATGTCTCACATTAATAAAACTAATTTTGTATGAACCATTTATAAAGCTATTTCTTCGTCCATATTTGAGGGATTTATTGAAAAAAAAAATGAAATTAAATACAGAAAACCCAAGAGAAATTTGCAAACTTTATGGCGACAGCATGTCTAAAAATCGAGAGGATAGAACAGAAAAACTGGGAGTTCTTTGATGATTTCAATAGCTTGGAGTATTCTGAGAAAAATCTAAAAGTGAGAAATACTCTGCTAAATAAAGGATTAAATTTTATTTCTGTCACAATGAACAGGTGAGAATGTTCTATCATTGATGTAGGAGTACAAATTAAAAAATTGTTTGTGAGAGGAATCTACTAAAATATATGGTGCAATCTTTCAAAAAAATTTAATCTCAGGTTCTAGACTTAAATTAGCTAAAAGTATAATTTCAGGCACTTGATTCAATCGGCTTCTAGACTGTTACGACTCTCTAGAGAAAACCATGGAAAAATATGAAGAACTCTCCGAGTGTCATTTGCATATTGCTTGGAGTTTACAAACAAAGAAAGAAAAAGGAAGGAATTATGTGAATTACTTAACCTAGTTTCAGCGCAAGTTTGAAATAGGACCGTGAATTTTTATTATTTCTGTACTGTATCTAAATTTGTTTATATAGTATGCTTCAGTGCTTCCAACGTCACTAAGCTCCAGATAAAGATTTATACCACAGAGCGAGTTTTTAAACTGGGTAGCAAACCATATGCGGTATATCCGAACGTTATCCGACTTTTTAGAACATCTCAAGAATAGGCTGCATCATTTTGTTTTATAGAGCTCGTTGCACAAGAGTGAAGGGCCTTATGTTTAGTGAACTTTTGTATTGTATAGACATCGCATTCGCAACAGAAATATTTGCACATTCTTCATGTCTAATGGAGAGCTTATGGCCCTAGCGTAGCACTAAAGAGATCTGCAGACCCAGATTAAAGAGAACGAAAACTACGAAAGAAAACTTTTTAGGATGTTTTGAAACATAGTAAGGAAACTGGCGTTAGTGACAGAAACCATGCAGACAAATTCTATGTGTGTATATTTATACGTACATAAAAATTACAGTCCATTTAAAATCTCAGAGATGCAATATAACCCAAGAGAAAAAATACACACAATTTATTACTAAAAAAACAAAAATTTAATACAGAAAACTAAAATTAATTAATTACATTTAAAAACATCAAAATTAAAAGTGATTTTCTATGTGATCACCTTTGCTCAAAGCAGAAGATATTTGCAAGTTGTTCGTAACCTTCACGAAGATGTTTAAATGTTAATATTACGAATTCTTGTCTTGTGGTAAAATGCCTTTTGCATTTAACTTTACATAAGATTAAGATTAAAACTACTGCATGACCATAAATTTGGTGCTAGGTTGTTATATTCATACAAATGTTTAAATGTGCAAGAGCATAATTGTTTGGTTGGGGAGATTTGCGGGGGGGGGGATATTAATTGTAAAAATAAAAGATCAGAGTAATAAATTTTCAATAATTAATATTTCGATGGCAAGGTCAGAAATTTTGCCTGTGAAACACACATCATTTTCAATTATTAGCAACTAGAGTATTAACAACTTATTTTATGCTTTTTAGCTTTTAAAGATATTGATTTTTTAATAATAGGAATAATTAACGTCCATAGCCGATACCGTTAAACCCTTAAATTATTATGTTATTCTATATTAAGTTAAATTAAAAACACCGCTACCCAAAAAAGCAACAAAATACACTTAATTATTAAAAGCTGCACCGACGTATGTTGTATTCGATTGTTCAAAGGTGTATAGCGAAATTATTTTGTCACTTTGCAAGAACAGAGCGCAGAGAAAGTAGAAAAAAAAATAGCAAAAATATAGAAGAAAATAAGTTATAATTTACTACGCTTACGCATTCAATGTTATGTTTTTTTCTCTCATGAATATTTAGCAGCGTTAAACTCTATTCTTGAAAGCTATGTGGATAGTATAATCTTGGTCCTTTCTGGCACATTTCTTTGGGACAGTACCTTCTAAGCTTTCCCAAAATGCATATATATTCCAAAACCCGTTGTTCGTAAATTGGTGGAATGATAAAGCACATAAAACAGCGTAGTTTTAGAGACCAATGAACACAGGAAAGATACACCACAAACTTAGGGGATGGTAGATATCCGCCGTGACTCGCCCAGGGCTAGGTTCGTCTTCTAAGTGAGAGTGTAATTTAACGAGATTCTCCAGGCGACGAAGCAGATGTTTGTTTGCTCTTTCCCCCGCTAGGGCGGCGTTACACGTGTGAGATAAATGAGAGTGACAAGTGGCTCTTCCTTTACTTCATCTTGGGGCTGTGGAACCCAATAACGTGACGAAGTCTCAGGGAAATAATTCTTCCTGCGAGGAAAACGTAGCACCTTTCACGCCCATATGATCCGGCGTCTCCTTGATAAAGTTATAGGCTTCCCCATATCTCCTTTCTTTCATGAGCCTACAGCTACTACATAGCAAGATTTATGCTTCCAAATATTAACATACTGTAAGGGCAGTGTAGAGGTGACTGCTGAAAAAAGTAATGGAAATAAAGCAAGTGCCACATCATCAATTATATTTACTTTGTGTAGGGTTCTCATTCCGTTACGCAATCGAAAATTGAGGTTACTATGGGGAATTTATTGCGCACAGCGTTGACATCTGCGAGGGAAATTATTGCGTGCGGTCGCAATCCATAGCGCACAATTCTTCTTTCTTTTGTTATTTGCTAATAATGCATAATAATTAATATTGAACTTATTATTATTATAATATATGCTCGAAGTACCTGTTCTCATCTGTGAGATATGCTTGAATCCATTTGTAAAGCTTTTGAGACACTGAGCAGCTGAGTGACTTTGTACGCACTGTCGACAGATACACCAACATACTTGGCTAATCGTGTTTCGAAGTTAGAAGTTTCTAAATAATATTCTATTTCATCAAGTTGGTCCTCTGTTAACCCCCTCTCATTTTATCTCCAGCCCTCGTCATTGAAAACGTCTTAAGCTCGAACCTTGCTCAAAAATATGAAAATTGCACTTCCTACAGAAAGCTTTAAACACACTCATTTGCATTTGTCAGCGGGACCTGTACTCAGTCTTACCGGGAATCGCGTCCACTGAAGATCAACCGATTTTCTTTAGTGTGTACAACTTTGATTGCGTAGCGGGACGAGAGCACGGTAAATCAGCAGCTATTACCATAATGACCCAACTCCATTTAACAAAACGTACGCTTAATGGCCATATTAGTGATGTATGCTCTTTTACTGACAACCAATAATTACTAGAATAGAGAGGATATTTTGTGATATAAAATCTGATTACTTGCAATAATGGGATGTTAAGCAAGTAGTTCTCAAAGGGCGTGAAAAATCGCCATGTGGCAAGCAATAATCTGCTATAAAAATGCAGTGAAAAAAAGTTCCAAGCATTGATTAAACATTTTTGTTAGATCTGGACGGCTCAAAACTGAGTTTGAAATTTATGGTAATTCTAAGATATAATTGAAAAAATGCATGATAACATAATTGAAAGAGACCTTAGAAATTCAATTAAGAAAGAATCTCTTCAACAGAGACAATGGGTTCTTAATCAGTGCTGCATGGAAGCCGGCTTTAGCGAAGAAGCAGTCCTCGTCTCCCATTGGCTCGCGTGACGCAGCAACCACGCCCACGACTAGAAGTATATATACAGACACAGTCAGCCCCCACGGCACTTCAGCAGCAGATCCCTGAAGAAGATGGCAGAGACAGCCATTGAAAGCTTGGTAGATTCATTGCGTTTTACCCGGGTGCTCTCCTGGAAACTCATTTATAATAACAAACCCTGGGAAAGCTTCATGTCTTGTAACAAAACTGGAGATCGCAGAGTGAATGTGCAACAGAAATTGAGATTTACATATAAATTGGTATAGAAATGCCTTCAAACAATGCTGACTGTCACACTGTAGAGTTGCTCATCATCAGTAAATGCCAGTCATCAAGTAAATGAAGGAAACAAACAATTGTTTGGTGTTAGCAAACTAAATACAAACTCCGCATTAGGTAAGAAAAGAAAAGAAGAAAAAAAAAGGTTTAAATATTCATGTCACTTATTTGAAAAAATTCTTATCTAAGTCTCCAAATAAGCTCTGACTAAAGTCACTCCTCCAATTGAAAAGGAAGAAACTATTAAGAGTATTTCACTAATTACTGGATATGTGCCAAATTTAAGATCTTCAATTCTTCAGGATATGTAAACCACATATTGAAACTGCTAAACAGTGGGACTCTAACAAAAAGAAGATTCCAACTCTTTGGAGCCTGCGTACTGAACAATATTGCAGACTCCTCTGTAAGCGTGAAAGTTTTGGAACGTTTAAGAACACGAAACTAGGACTCCAATCAAGAAAAATAAGCGAGTTACGGATATGTCAATGCTTCAAGCTATCAAATGATCTCTATAATTCACTATTCAAATTTTTGTAAACACGATTGATGTCTATGGACAAAAAAACGGACAAAAGGACATTTTAAAGCAGCGATGTTTAATAGCAATTCCCAGGATTTGGTACTGTGAACGAAATTTGGAGACACTATTACATACCTGAGTCGAAAAGATAACCAGAGCAGCGGACAATAGCAGAGAAAAAATGCACATAAGAAACGGAAGGGCATTTTGCTGGTTGGGAAAATGACGAACATTAATTTTGGGATTTCCAAGAAAACTACTTAGAAAATATTGGGGAAAAAAAAAAAAAAAAAAAAAAAAACAGAAGTCTATAATGGAAAAGATGAATTGATATTACTTCCTTAATTATTGGCTTTTTGGGAACATACTTTGGCCAAAGAGGATGCCACGGACGCCAAAATAAATATTTTGCAGAATAAAAAAAAAACATTCCTTTGCTGGAGTGAAACAATTAGAAACTCTCTGGAGCAAGTGCATGGTCGTTTTAACATTTTACGGTCTACATTTACATGTCCACAAACAGAAGTGACACAAAACAATTTGTAATACAAATTTATCAGTTTATACAATCATGTTGTTACTAATTGTGTGTTAGATTAAAGAATATTATTCCACAATAATAAAAAAATGAGACTGAAACGTCTCAAAAAGCCTGTTTCTTCGGTACTTGTATATTTCTCAGCAATTTCTAACATAGATATACGTGTTCGGACGTTCAACCTTAACTGCGGCAGAACGTCTGTAACATTCTGATTGTTGTAATTGCTATTCCATTTACTTCAGCCATTAACGTGCTTGTTCTCCAACAAAGACACAGAACAGCCACTGGCTCCCTAACTCTTGGCAAAGAGCCAGGGAGGGGATTCCCCTGGAGACGTCATCAGCTACGGCAGCTTCGCTCGGTTTGCGAAGAGTTATTTATAACTTGGAGGGCTGGAGCAGGTGAGTGCTGCCTACGTCCTTTAAGGTTCAATATATTACAAAAACTACTATATACTTGTGCACATCCAAGTAACGTTAGATCTACTCAGCAAGCGCGTTACCGAAAACAGATCGAAAGTGAATAAGAACGCGTACAATTGTTTTTAAAGCTCTGAAATGCCCTACAAAGTAACTACGATAACACTTCTGTTTTGAGGTACAGCCTTACTAACTCTCTCTTTATACAAAAGTGCAACCATACGCATTGAAAGTGGCAATGCGCTGTAATAGCAACTTGTTATACAGGAGTTTGAAAAATTTGACTATAGGGTAGTTACTTGAAAAATTATTCTGTTCACTCTACTTCATTTTTCATTTCACATTACTTAAATATCCATATACGTTTAGTTGTTAACACCTTTCCCTTACTGCCGCCTATAAAACGTTATGCTCTTCCTATTCTATTTTTCCTGGTGACGTTACCCATTGTAAGTAACCTACATGCTAATTATATAGTTGTCTTTGCATTTAGTGTCGCATAAAATCCCTGTCAGTCTTCCACCGCAGACCCTCAAATAACATAATAGGAGGTATATTTATTTTTAATTTAGGTTTTTATTTTTTTTAAAAAATATTATTAAATATATTCATTTTATAGGTATTATTTGACAAATAAAAGTATTCATTTTATTAATTTGCTACTTTGGCTCCCTCGAACTCATGTTCCAACTATAAATGAAAAGGCATGTAAAAAATCTCGATGAATGGAGTGTATAACAAGTGAAGAAGCTAAGAGTTACTTATCAGACATTTTGTATTATTTGTTGCCAAATAAATTGGTTTACTCTTTGTACTTTAGGAGCAATTACATTTTAATGTATAAACATGCCAGTCTATTAATTTCATTAGCAAACAGAGGTAATTATAATACACAGTCACACTAGTTGATGCTGTACACGATAGCGTTCACAGACTAGCAGCAGTCATATTAACAGATCTTTTCTGCAGTAAACTGTTAGTTGCACAGACGTTCCCTGACATTCTCGAACATATTGACATTGACTGAAAAACATTTTTATACGTCATACGTTGCAAGGCCTGCATTTTATGAACGTTGGCAAAATAGTTCTTCAGAGAAACAGAAATACCGTTTATCGTTTGTCTTCGGTCCTGGTGGTCTAGTGGTAACTTACTTACCCCATAGACCAAAGATCGCGGGTTTTACGGCACGTAAAAGAACCTCAAGCCTGAAAGGAAGGCCTCTGAGCAAAATCTGTCGGTCATTTCATGTCCTGAATTGAATGGAACGCTGATGATCTGAGATGTTAACAACGTCGTATATAAACCAAATAAAAAACAAACAAATACTATTAAGATTCATCTGAAATAACAAACTCATGTAGACAGACATTTTTCCTTAGCAACAAATGATCACCTACATCCAATGAGGACATAAAATTGTATCCATTTATTGCTTCGTTCATTTCTAAATTTTAGTGTTCAATATAACTTATTGATTATAACTAAATAAAAACAGCAATTTCCGGATATGCCTATTTAATATATTTTTCTAGTAAATTTGTAGAAATCATGGTATAGCCTTTAGTTGTGTTCTGTAAGTGTTACAATATTTATCTAAATATCGCTCATGGAACTTTGGCAAAGACCACTTATTTTGAAATAAGGTAATGATGTTTAAAGAACTTGCCTAATTCACCTGGCTTTCTTTATAAAGAAAGCCACAACACCCTCTTTAATGTAACATTCCTTTCCCAATAGCCAAGACAGTCCAGCACAACATACAACATACATATACTACCCCTCGTTTGTTTCGACACAACATATGCTCTTCTTTTTTTTTTTTTTTTGAGTAGTGTTTAACGCCCGTTTTTACTACTGAGGCACCACAGGCGGTGGACACTGATGATACATGAGATGAAATGATAAATTGGGAAAGGATTTTTTTTTTTTTAAGGAAGGAAGCGTTCCAGGCCTAAGTTTAGGTACCTCCCCGGCATTTGCCAGTTATGAAGACTGAGGAAAACCTGGAAAAAACCCCAGTCAGGGAGGACGGTCCTGGCGGGATTCGAACCGCAGACCTCCCGCTCACGAGTCCGTGCCTTAACGACCTCGGCCACCCGTGGCGGTATATACTCTTCTGATATTATTCCTAAGAGGAATGCAACAAAGCAATAATTGAGCATAGAAATATGTTGAATGGGTAATCATTGAGATTTTTTTTTCTATTTAAGTTTTCCAAGAAGAAGATGTTGCAACCCCCAAAAATTAAACACATTACCTGTTCTATAACTGTGCTTTTTACGGCTATTTTAGTTCTTATTTGTCTTTTTTCGCGGAAGATCATAACCCTAGTTCTTTCAGTCTTTATAATGCTATAAATAACAAATTAATAAAATTTAATCATATATGTAGCAACAAAAAATATTTTTAACAAATGTATGCAAGATAACAAAATAACATATGCAGCAGCAGTAGTAGTAGTAGCAGCAGTTATGGTGATGGTGGTGAGTGTAGAAATGTGTATTTATTGTTCATTCTGTAAAAGCATTATTTTTTCATTTGAACAACATGGTTTGCAGGGGTCTTTTGACCCGTCATACTATTCATTACTTATAAAGGAAGAAATTTAATTTGAAATCAAGTGCATTTACGTCATCACCTAGGTGCAAACAGTGATTAAGTTTGTGCGCGCTCCAAATTCCATGCAATTTGTATAGAAAGGAACCAAGCGTTGGACAGTTGTCTTCTCGCGGGTTCGAACCCGGCCAGGACCGATGGATTTTTTCGGGCGTAAAAATCCTAAGTATGGCTTCCTTCGGAAGGGAAGTAAAGCCGTGGGTCCCGTGTCGTACATTTACGGCACGAAAAAGAACCTCAAGCCTGAAAGAGAGGCCTCTGAGCAAAATATGTCGGCCGTTTCACGCCCTGAGTTGAATGGGACGCTGATGACCTGAGATGTTAAAGAGCGTCCATAAATAAACAAATAAAAAAAACAGTTGTCTTCTTGTGCAAACAGATCCCAACATGCTAACCTATCCTTATTCCACTTAACAAACTTAGCTCCAAGTGTAGTCAATCTCCACTATTCGGTACTTGGGCTGTCCATTACATGTGTTGCCAGTTTTCTTAAATTTTGTCCCTTGCTCTAATCCACGGTTCGAAATCTTGGATCATAAAAAAGAATGCGAGAGGTAAATAACATCTGAAATGAGATTTATTAGAACCATTAAAAGTAAAGGAGAGAGGTAAAATATCTAACGAAGTAATTAGAAAGAGATCTTAAAACTCTTTCGATTCAACAAAAAATAATATGTTAGATAATACTACTAAGATGATGAACAGGTTGGATCAAAACCGATATATAAAGAAAATGCTGTTATATTAGCCGGTGTTTAAAAGAAATGTTGGCAGAACCAAACAATAAGGAATTAAGAAACGATTTATATTGGAAAACGTTTATATAACCTAATATTTGATAGTGGAAGAAAAAGACAAATATATCCCCAATATAAGAAACAAAATTAAAGCTCCTTTCCATTAATAACGTCCTAGCATATTTGTTAAATAGTTCCCAAAGATGGTCTAAGCTTCTCAAATGCTCTTTCTGGATTTCTCTGCCCACGTTGTCCCATTACAGTTCTATGAAGGAGTAAGTAAAATTGCATCACTCTCTGCTTATCTTTAAATACAATGTACCTCTTGTAGTATTTAAACTGGTGCTTATAATTATTATTTTGTTGCAGGGTGAAATCATTCCCTACTAGATGCAACCCATGACATAGAAGAATTTTCATATTGTATATGATCACACTTTCCTTAAATTTTCACAGTTTTTCCAGCTTTACTTCCCAGAAGCACATCCTTACAGAGTTCACAAGAGCAGAACACACTTCTCTCTTTTACATTGACCGACATATATCATTCTCCTCTACTAAAATGCTCATATTTGGACTCGCCTATAAAATTAGCAGATGTCCAATGTCGATGCTTCTTATCTTGAGTATTTTCTTCATTTTAATAGGCTTTAGTAATAGTTTTCTTATTGACACATGCCCCTTAAGACCAGTCTCTGAAAGTCTGCTTTCTACTATTGAAACGTATATAGTTTTCTTGTTCATTTCTATCAGTTTTTACTACGCTATTCTGTTATAGTAAATATTTGTTGCTATCAGTATTTTTTGGCGAGGTATATTGCTCTTCCCCAATAGACAGTCACATTCTTTAGCAATCTGACGAATATTTTAAATGCTACAAGCTACAATCACAGCACGTTTTTCAAGGCATATTTCCACATTTGGAGTCATAGTAATCGTGTAAAAACTTGAAATAATCACCAACAAACTGGACTATATACAGCAGATTTAACTACAACACAACCTTGATGAGCACTGGATTAGTTGTTTAGAAAACAACACCGATGATTAAGGTACTGAGGCTGATATGAACATTGACCAGGCCAATGAAACAAATGGTTTATTGTTTATGATTCTCTAAAGCAAGAATATCACTCTCAAGATAAAATGATATTTTAAAATAATGCCATATTTATTTAATAATTACACGTAACTTATGAAAATGCTAATTTTATGTAAAATTACACCTGCAGAGCTTACCGTATTTTATGATTTCCTTTGTTAATGGGGAAAAAATACATTTTGCAAATAGCAAATAAAAAATGTACCTCTACATATCGGTTTTTCATTTTTTAATCTTCTGGTTTTAAAATTCACATTATTGTGACGAACAAGTCGTGAAGCATAAAATCTTGCAAAACTATACATTAAGTATGAATAACAAAGCCTGAAAAACATGTGAAATAAAAAGAAAAGAATATTTAGAAAAAACAAAGAGAGTTTGATGCCTTAAGCCTATCCACGAAGAGAAAGCAAGCAACCCGTTTAACAACAATAAGATTGGTGGGAAAAAATATTGGAATAGTATTTTGATTAACGTTTTGTATAACAAGAAACGGTTAGAAAGTTCAAGAAGAGTTGCCACTTCCCACAGATGATGATTTGCACACCTGAACGTTAAAACTCTTTGATGAGTAGGGTAAAAAAGAACTTATTGGCTATTTATTCTTTTATTTGGTTGCCAGTTTTCTGCTCGTTGCTCCTATTTAGGTGTGTAGAACCGAGAGAATAAATTTCTATTATATCCGAGTTAAAGAAATGGTCTCTTGAAAGAAAATGGTCTCAAAGTTTTATACCGCCTGACTATATTTCGCCACTTTCCGCTTTAGACACTTAGCGCCGAGGCAGTGTGTGAGATAAACACCTTCTGTGGCTGGCAAGGAACGCACGAGATAGTGAACTTCTTTCAAGAAGTAAATGAGTAGAACGGGAGGGTGCGATATTATGCTGCTACGTCAAAACTTTGTCTTCAGCAAGTGGAGACTCCTCGGTGTTGCCAACATCACGGCTTCACGCTTGCAGCCTCTAACCTTGTTTTTAAGCCCCGTAACAGAGGGGAAGCGTAGGGCGTGAAGAGTGTTTCAACGTTCCCTTAGTATCCATAATAATTTCATGAGCACATTGCTTATTTTTTGCCTGTTACCCGTTTTCTATTCAGAAGGAGTAAAGCTGCCAATATTCACTTGAGGCTAAGTGGTTCTTACGACATTTTCTGCCAAGCTCTCTGGCCAGAATAGAAGAGCCTGCTGCCCGGGTAGGAAATTCGCAGACTGAGTAATGCTTTTAGACATTTTTTCATACTATACTTCTGCACTATTTCTTTCCTCTGGCGTTAATATTTGCGCCTCATTATGTTCATATTTAGAATTTGGCTCCATTTATGAGATTGTTAAAGTTGGACAGTTGAGTTTAATAGTAATTGTCGTAAATGTTGTGGAATTACTGTGAGAGAAATTGTGCAGTTTTTATTTGAGCACCGAATTTATATTGTGAAATTTTACATAAAGACAGGCTCAATTAAGGACACTAAAGATATGTTTCAGGCGAAATATCCAAGTATCAAGTCCCCATAACCGCACAATTCAAGATCTCAAGAAATGAGAGTCCGTTGCGAATGGGAAAGAGATAAGTGTACGATAATGAAGACTCCGGCGGTATATTCGAAAGAAATTGTATGGACACAAAAACAAGGCAAAAAAAATAAAAAATTGACAAAGAGATTATCTCAGCAAATTGGTGTGCCCCGCATAACATATCATCGTGTGCTAAAGAGCTCAAATTCCTAGTATTTCTTTTGAGCGTAGTGCATGATTTGGAAGAATCAGACAAACGAGTTACTTATTGAACTGGCTCTTGTCTTCGATAGTTACTTAGATCCATGTTCCTATTTATTACACAAGCCTGGTTTCATCTGCCTGGTTATGTTAACTCACAGCAATAGGATATATATATATATATATATATATATATATATATATATCGCAAGATAACCCACATATTTTGCATGAATAGCCTCTTCACTCAGAGAAGTTAAGTGTGTGTTGTGTAGTATTAGGAATGCACATTATCGGCTCCATTTTTTCAATAACACGATCAACAGCATAAGATATCAGCAGAAATTAACATAGAAAGTAATACAATATAGTGATACATGTTTTTACGTGAGACAGTTATATGGGACACTCTGCAGTTAAAGGAAATTAAACATTAACATTTTTTGGGTAGGCAAACCAACAACTTACTAGAGGAGCACAACCCGATGAAGACAATGACCATATTGAACTTAGGTGTACAGAGCTTCAATAATATTACGATTCCAAAAAGCCTTGAGTGATGACTCCCTTTTACGTTAAAATCTCAAACCTGTTATCTACCTTTTTGTTAGCGGAAAATATTATAAAAAGCGGAGAATATATAATATTGACATTGATGCACTGTGGTAATAAAACAAATATCTATTGTCCTTGCATATCTACAATGCTGAATATGGTCAGCGACTGTATATTGATACGTTTAATGCTTAGTGACCTGAATACGAAAACCGGATTACCACACACTATCGCACCTCTATTGTTATTGTGAACTCGCGTGTTCTTTCTCTCCCAAATGAAGGGACATATGTCAGTGTGAACCAACTGCTGGTTTTGAGTTTTTATATTTCCTAATAGAACTGACGTACAAGAACTATATTTTAATATGTCAAAGTAAAGTACGTTTAAGATATTACGTTACGGAAAAAATATTTCACTGTAGGAGAACGCATTTTTGCTTATGAATGTTATTCTGAATACCAATTAGGTCGTTGCACGTATGCAAGCGGGAATTACCAGAAATTCGCTGATCAATTTCCTTCTTTCAGTACAGTAATTTTAATCTACTGGTTAATTGCAAAACATCAGCAAAAATACTCAGTTTCAGCAGAGAAAAAGTAGACGAAATTGGTGGAAACCTTAAGCGTTCTTCAACAAAATCAATCCCAAATAGCACAAACAGAGGTTTCGGAATTTAAAGGAAAATGCTACCAATGACATCAGGAACATTATGGGGGTCTGAATTAATCAGAGTGTATTTCTCCGATACAATATCGGTTTAGCCAAGGAAGGATGCTAATTTTTGTGCACGTTTTAGGAAGAGGGGTTAAAATATTGGTGTCGTCGACTGCGGCATATTTAGTAACCCAATCTTAAAACTGCGTGAGCGGGCGTTCTTTTCAACATTAAATAAGAAATCCAGCAATAATAATGTAAAAATGATTTAAGAATTAAATTGAAATAAATTAAAACTTTTAGTACCAATTATCAAGGTTTTATGACCAAATTATCGACGATAAAGAACTACTAAAAAGGCCTAGATAATTGCAAATTTGACGGATCACCGTGAATATATATGTGCTGACTGTACTGACCATAAATGTGCAGTACGGCCTTCCTCTACTAAAAATTATATTATTTGTAAAACAAAATATTAAAATAGAATTTTAGTAATGAATGGAAAGTTTATCTCAGGAGTGAATAAAATCTTTTTGTTCTCCTGTTGCACACATTGCAATAATGGCAGGAAAGTAAGGTGTAATTTTAACTTCAAATTTTCTGGAATTCTTTGTGATTGCTGTATGAAAATTATATATTTATACAAGAAGAGGTTTTAAGTGACGCTAAAATTGCTGTCTCCTAATTAGTTTCGAAGAAGTTTCCTGTGTTATATAAAAATGAATCTAATTTTTATGTAAATGGAAAAAATACAGGTGTTTGAAAGAAATTAACGAAAAAATTATGACTTATCTTTAAGAAAAAGTAAAGCATTTTGGTACAAATCTTAATTTAAAAGGTGTATTTAATCTACTATGTGTTAAATTTATTTCAACTGTGAAAATAAACTATATACAGATGTCCCAGAATCACCTTATATTTCTTCATATATTTCATAGCACGCATGCCATTTTGGCTGCAGGAATATTAGGAATATTACTTATCTTATACTAGATTCTATTTTTTTAGAAGGACAAATAGAATCTAGTATAAGATAAGTAATATTCTATTGAGTTAATAATATAATAAGAAATTAATTGAATTATTTATTTAATTGAAATCAAAAGGTATAAATATAATATATTTTTATTAATTTAATTTTATATATTAATATTAAGTTAACTAAAATACTATTCATTAATGCCATCTTATATATCAATATAGTTACACACATTATTAGGTATTTATTATTAAATATTCTTTTCAATTATTTCTGTATTAGGTCTGAAACATCATATAGGTATAACTTTACTAATAATACACTTAATGTAAATATAGTTCTTGCAGGAATTTTAGGGATGGACAAAATTGGATGATATGTACGCTTCTTTCCCATATTTTCTCTGTAATATTTTATTACTGAATAACTTACAAAACTGATACTTAATCCATGCATTGTTATTGTCATTATCTCCTCTATTTGGGCATCTATGTTAAATGTTATTTCTTTTAGCAGTTAGTGATTCTAACCTGCTGGAATTTGTGTTCATATACGTAGTTAAATCAACACAGCCCTTATGACATAATGTGGGTTACTTATTCTGAAAACTGAATGGTAAAAATCTTACTTTGAATGCTATGTTAACTAATTATTTTATCTTTTATTAAACACATATTACCTCAAAATTGCATTCTTCCTATAATTATCTTTTAATTTAAAGTGTATTTGGAAGAGTGAATTGAATACACTCCTGTGTATAAAACTATTGTTCAGGTTGTCAAGTACGATTAAATAAAGATCAGTTTATATGCTCTCTGTCAAAGTTATAAAAAATTATGTCAGTTGAAGCACTGCTTTGGAAATCAAGATCCACAAACTCCCCCCTTTTTTTTTCTAAGTTTTCCGATTAAGACCACCATATCTAATGATTCTTTTATTAAAATATTTTGTATCGCTTAGCATTGTATGCTTGTAGTGCCTATAAAACCTCAAAGTGCTGTGTGCAATATTTTATGGTTGCATCCTCCATAAACCTTTTTCCACAGCGTTGTTCTAATGAGCCACTCACCAACCCCACGTTGGACAGATATGAATATAATGGACCGTGAGCAAGAAGAAGGGTGGATGACAGATTTCAAGAGTTCGCCCCGTCCTCCATTCCACGTATTGGGCACATGATTCTGACGCTTTTGTCAGTCCGAGTTCTCTTGGACGTTGCGATACAATCTTTTGTCACCAATGCGTCGAGGGATTCAGCTGTCCCTACGTTCACTTCACTTCTCTTTAACGCTTCCCTTTGCTCCTTTTTCCAAACTGTCAAGATGTCTGTGATCTAAGTTTCCACACATAACGCGCGCACAATGGCTCCACTGAATCAAATTCTGTTTTCGTCAGCTTCTCGCCGAAAGGTAGCCTTATAATCCCACCGCCAAAGTATCGAATGTATCTCTTAAGACAGTTCTGCAAAGAAAAAGGCTGTGGGTCGTACAGCTGTTGAAGCGTGGGATTCCTATGAAAGGTTTCTTTGTGTGACAGCTATGGCGCTCGCTTGGAATAAATGGATCTATCTAAAAGAATAAACCGCTCGTTTAAACACAGTTCAATGGTTGACAAGGTAATTTGCATGATTTATGTATGATTCGTTTAGTGCAAACTCTTATTTTAAATTTAATTTTACTTACTATGTCTTTAGTAATCAAACATGTTACATTTTTACATTTCAAACGTATTTCATTGGGAAATAATAACTGTTTACGATTTTGGACGGAGGCCTTTCTCAATAGATGCCACTTTCAATAAGTTTTTTCTCCATAGTTACCATCTTTTCAGGATTAGGAGATTTGCCGTTTTCTGGCCTCATGTCTCTCACCACCAATATCTCTTTTCCCATATGTTGATAATCACATATCATTTTAGGTTAGCGAATTTTATCCATCCTCTGCAAACGATTTCTCTATTTTTTTCTTCATTGATTTATTTTGACATAATTGGAGAAAAATTTAATCTCTCGCTTATTTCCCAATTTTTTTATTTTATTCTTTATTGTACATCCCTTAATAGCTCTAAGGTATCTCATTTATGCCGCATCTATTTTTCTTTATGTCCATATTTCACAATCATACATTAATGTCGGAATCGCCACTGTTTTGTAAAATGTTAAGCTAGGTTTTCTTTTTACTGTTTTTACTAATGATACACAATTGTTTTGGAATTTACTTGGTTTATTATGTAAATCCCTTTTGTGATGGTATGTTACATTGCCTTTCAAATAGATAAATTTTTGTACTTATTCCAACAATGTTTACTTTTACTATTTTGAACCTACGACAGTACTTTCCTTGAAAGGCTATTATTTTCGTTTTAATTCATTTTTCCCGACATATTTCCCAATTCAAATTTTTATCTGTTAGTAATTTTCTGTTTTTTGAATTATTATAACATCATCAGCATAGAGTAGCATATTCATTGTATTATTTTATTTAATGGAATTCCTGAAAGTATTATCCCATTTATCTCTCTTAAGAATTTCGACCATATATATTACAAACGGCCAGCTCTTGAGCATGGCTGAAGTACTGTAAATTCCTCTTCTGACCTAACAACCAAATCCAATACAGCTTGTATCCGTTATGCGGTTAATGCAATTCATTTAAACTTACTCATATGTGTTTATTAGGCGTTTAAAAATATTTGAAATAATTAACTTTTTCATTTATATATATTCAGAAAAATCTATGAATTGTCCACAGATAATTACCCACAGTAGTTGTCTCTCATTACCTTTGCTTCTTCTACGAGACCTTGTAACGACAATCAAGAGTTATCGAGTGTTATTTATGGTAAACTTCCGGCATTCTCCTTGCTTTTGTTTCTGTTTACCTTTAAAATTATTAACTTCCCAAAGCGGACCGCAACTACGATAAATTTTATTTGATATCACGTCCCTACTAACCTTAATCTGGACATCTCGGAACGAATGGTAGATAAAGTTGCTCATAAACAACAGTTTTTACCATAAAATGGCAAGAACAGTTCTTCATTGTAATGTGCATTTACTAAAGAGTGGAAAAGGGCAGTAAAGGGAAAAGATATTATATAGAGCTTTCTTGTCACGTTTTATTCCCCTTCGTAAGATTTAAGACTACGATGTTTTTGTTTTGGATATCAGAATTATAAATACACTCTATTTTTGGACACAATTCTTTGTAAATGCTACATACGATAATAGCTGCACAAAACTACCATAGTCTGTCATTTACTGAATATTATGTTATGATGATATTAAGGAAACAATTTATGCATTACTGAAAACAAAACCAATCATTCATCCTTATTGCATTATTACAAAAGTAATAATGGAAGTAAGTTAAAAACAGCTACAAAATGTATTTTATATAAATGCAGTTTTAATATTATCCTTTAGCTCTTATATATGTACATATACACAATATTTAAGTGTATTACATATAAACCAATAATTAAAGATACGGAATAACCAGAAAACTTATATAATAATTGCATAACTTGATTATCTGTTATTTTCTTTTGCTCATTTCCATTAAGTGCATAATTAAATTATGGAAGCTTTAAACTTATTAATTTAATAATCCGAGTGAAATGTGTTTTATCTCTAAATACTATGTGTGAATTCTATGTTTTAGATACATGTGCATTAATGTCAGTAAAAATTGAAATTAATACGTTTTAAATGTAAAATGTAATATATTAATTGCGATGTTTGTATTAATTGCATTAATTGTTTCATTAGCGTCACGTGAAATTCGCCAGATAATGTTGAAAAGTTAGAATTTGCAGAAGGTGGGCTACGTGGCCGGTCCTTTGGCCCTAGCAAAGTTCGCTCTACCGGCTCTAATGCCTGAGATTTGCAATGGGCAGCCCTTACACTGCTGTTAAGGTCTGCTATTAGACCATACGGCAGGACAGTGGGATCGTTTTTAGCAGTCTCAGCACCTTGTCTAAGAATGTACCTTCCCTAGATTTTTAATTTCATCAAATACTATTAATTTGCTGTTAATTCTTGATACTTCCGTAATTTATTAACGGTAACTTATTATTGATAAATTTTAGAAAAAGAATAAAAGTAAGCAATTCTCTTTCTGTATATGATGAGACAATAAAATTATGCTATCCTATCTAATTTTGTTTACCTCATGATATTCGCCTGTTTATGTTTCAATTGAAGTAAAGTGCTGTACTTTGAGATTTATAAGGGAAATTGACCCTAGAATGCAGTTCGTTAGTTTAGCAAATTATTGTCTGATACAGGGCTAAAATGTTTCCGTGAGAATCAATAAAAGGACACAAAAATCCAATATAGACACAAAAGAATTTGACTGATATGAGAAACACCTGAAAGGAAGAATGAAATAGTGAAATATTTAGCGATGAATAAAACTTGACTTAAATGACCCAAAATCAATTAAGAAAACTGAAAATTTCAACAAATTAATTTATCAAATACTCATGGAGTAATAAATTAAATAATTTAATTTAGTGAAATATGTAAATACAGTTATGATAAAATAATTTTTATGATTTTTAAAATATACGAATCTAATTTATTATTTTTTACATTATAACCATTTAGTGCTATGTATTTTATGCCTAATATTACAGTATTATATACATGTAAGTGTAATATGTTTATATGTACAAGTCAATTTATAATATTTTTCTTTTTAAATTTTAATAATATGTTTATTTTTATGTTCCTGAAATATTGCTACTAAGAAAAACACATACATGCTCCAGAAGTCTGTGTCAATAAACAAATAAAAATATTTAAAAGTTTTTCTATTAATTCCATTGACGCTGTACGCTTATTAGATCACCTTTGATTGAAGTAGGAGGAACTGGAATTAAATCTTGCAATGCAAAATAAGAATCAAAAGAACCGAACTATAAGGAACTGTTTCATTGCAAAGAGTGATGTAATGCAACATCTAGCCAATACTCCATATCTAAACCTCTTTGAAAATATATAGGAATTCCTGAGATTTATTGTTTATGACAGCTCAAAGCAATATCACAGTGTCAAGGTTATTAATTATGTCTATTATGCTGCTTAAATAAGAGAAAACACTATTCGTCGTGTATTTCGATATTTTTAAAGTAGCTCATTGCTAAAAAATTAATACGATACAGTCCTATTTTTAATACAATACCGATTAAATTTGTATATTATCTAAAACTCTGTATATGTAACATTTTATAATTATGTTTGTATATACTTATCTGATGGTCATAAGCATTTTAATTTATTTCTGTAATACGAGGTTTGATCAACCCGCCCGGCTCATTTACAAGCATTTAAGGAATAAAAAAATAAGGCACTGTCATTGGAGAAGACGTCACCCTGGGCATTTAGAGCAGCATCCCATTGCTTCAAGTGTCAAATACCGTCTGAAAAGAAGAATCGAGGTTGCTGCGTGAACCAGTTCTGCACAGTAGTCTTGGTTTCATCATCGGTGAACCTGTAAGGGTGGCCGAGGTCGTTAAGGCGCGGACTCGTGAGCGGGAGGTCTGGGGTTCGAATCCCGCTAGGACCGCCCCTCCTGACTAAGGTTTTTTCCAGATTTTCCTCAGTCCTCATAAATGGCAAATGCCGGGGAGGTGCCCTAAATTTAGGCCTGGAACGCTTCCTTCCTTAAAAACAAAAATTCTTTCTCAATTTATCATTTCATTTCATGTGTCAGCAGGGTCCATCGCCTGTGATGCCTCAGTAGTAAAAACGGGCGTTAAAAACTATTAAAATAAATCTTTGTTGTGGAAGCGTTTGCCCTTCAGGAATTTCTTGAGAGGTGTGAGTAAATGAAAGCCAATGTGTTAGGTTAGAGCTGTGGGGTCATTATGACAAGTGGAATTTACTGTGTTCCAGACCCAAACCTTTGCGCTGTTTCTCAGCATTCGCGAACAGAATCATCCGTGCAACAATTCTTCATAGGTCGGAAGTTTACTTGCCTCACTGTGGTCTTTGGATTACATGCGACGACGAAATTCACTCTGCTGACAGCTGTCAAAAACTGAATCACAGCACGTTTGAAGCGTTCGATATCACTTCCATATTTGCTCAGTGCCCGCACAGCCAAACTACGCAAGCCTACTGCAGCTTCTACCAAGGTATGATGATCTATTTAGTTGCCTCTTTCCCCATTTCCTACAATTACTGATTGGTACACATAGGTGAGCTATATTCAACTTAATTATATGTTATCCTAAGGTTTCCTTTAAAATAAAGCTACAAAATATTTAAAAATTACAAAAAACGCTCAAGCCAAAGTGAAGATAATTATTTTAACGCCAAAGTCAGACCTGTTAATGAAAATTCTGGAATTTGTTTTTGAGCTCTAAGGGCATTCCGCTTTGATCAGACGTCCGTTCTTTTCACAGAGAGAAAATAAGTTTTAAAATTCACAGGGAAGGCGATTAAAGGCAAAGCGTTATTTTTTTAAAGCGAACTCTATCCTCTTGGGGTCTGAAGCGCTCACAGGAAGGGTTAAATAAAACAATCTAATTTCGTAGCAGTGAAAGGAGCCCTTACTTCCGGCTTTATTACAGCTTCTTGTTGTGTTTCTCCTGACTTTCCTTCTACTTGAACTTAATTCGCTAATTCTAAGTTATTGCTTTGTGGGGGTGCGATGTCTGGGGGTGCAATTGAGCGGATGGGCTCCCCTGCCCGGCATGTTACCCTGACAACCGATCCCTGCCTGCTTTAATCTGCCTCACATTAATTACTGGTAGGAAAACTAGAGGAAATCTTCCAAGACATGTGTCCTCCTATTGGCGAGAAATAAACTCATCTCTGCAGGATCGATACCAAGCGCTGAAATATGGACTCATATCCTTCTTGAGGTTCCTGATCCCTAATGTTTTATGAGCCCCTCCTCCATCATCTCTATGGTTTAAGCCACGTGGCCTCTTCCGCTTTAAAGAGAACCTTCCACATCATCTTGCACCAGTCATTGTGTATGCATTATATCTCAGCAAAATAACTGAGCTCACCCGTAAAGAGAAAACAAACAAAAACCAGTCAGCAACTGATTCGGTAATTCATGCAGCAACTAATGCAACTAAATGAAACTGTACATTACCTATTCTATATGCAACTTCAAGTAGTAAGGTAAATTCAGAATCATTTATTCATATCAATTCTATACCCTTCTGATTTAACGCTTTCAAGCTGAAGTACTAGAAATTTAACTTTATTTTTAACAGGGATATATGTACAGATTATGAAACAATAGTTTCCCTGAAGTAAAGTAATATGTTACTGTCTTTCTATTAATATATTACTTTTTTATAAAATTAAAATTCCGTATTTACGCCAATCTAATGCGCACCCTTTTCTCCAAATAGGTCAATTTTTTAAAAATAGTAAGTGTATTTATTTCAATAATGGCTTGATGATTCATAAATTACATCCTTAACCAGCTAACGGGTCTAGTTAGAACGTTTGTGTTCGTATTTTCATCTATGAAATGCTGAGAAAACAGAAAAAATCAAACACACAGAAATATATAGAGAAACATTGTGAAATAACCCTCCCCACATAATGTCGGATAAAAAATTGATACCATTAATAAGAATTTTAAATTTATAGGGTTCTAAACGAAAGAAAAAACATAATTCATTACATTTTTATTGAATTTGTATTGTATTACAGTCGTGCCAGAACCTTCGCATAAAAGACTCAGACCGCGCCACTGAAGATGTCCTCCGCAGGTGGGGATGAAACGTTTGGATACCTTAGCTCCAACAGACCACGGCTTCCAAGTCCGGAAGAAACTTTTAGATTTAGGTCAGGCTCCGGCCGTGAAAGCTTCCGACTACTCATAGTTCAATACACACACACACACACATATATATATATATATGTAATATAAAATAAAAATAAAGTAACACTATTAACAATGCAACAAATTAACAGTAATTATAATAGCACAAAAGGATAAAACACTAAGAAAAAGTCACACTTTTGTTTTTATATATATATATATATATATATATATATATATATATATAAACAAAACACCGAACAGATATACCTTTAAAACATATAAGCACAATTATATGTTTTGTCCTCTCTGGCCATAGGTTTTCTCTTGCCCATCTTATCTTATTAATAAACTTACACAGCCCTTTCCAATTATTCTTATCCAATACCAAATTTAGACATGCCGACCTCGCATATTTTTCGGAAAGAATCTGAGACCTAGAGCACTCTATAGCTTCACATTCTGCAAGCATATGTACCCGATTTTCCTTTTTACCACACAAAGGACACATTCTTTCGCCTGCCTCATCTGCCATTTTCTGCGCTTTCCATCTCGCGAGAGCAGCCAGGCCATTGCCGTTCTGTCTTCTCCTGTCATTTCATTTATATTTATATGCTTCCCTCCACCATGCCCCTTTTAGTTCTGATTGTAATTCCAGTCAAACTTTGTTGGAACACTCAGCTTCCACCGCCTGCCTTCAATATCAATTAATCTCCTCCTAATTTTCCTCCAAACATTTCTTCTATTTCTAACTCCCATCTTACGTGGAGTGTTTGAAGTGTCTGATCACCAAATTGAGGGCAAACAAAGAACATTTTATAGTGCTACTTTCAAGCGTAAAGTAATTCTTTATGCTGAAAAAAATGGTAAATGTAGCTGAGAGCGAAGTTCGCTTTTGGCGGCAACAGAAGTTGGCATTATTTGCAACCAAAGCTAGTACGAAGCAATTCACTGGTCCTTGAACAGAAAGGCATCCTGACATTGAACGAAAAGTTTTGAAATTCGTACATGAAAGGAGGAAGAACAGGCAACCTGTGACTAATGACACCATAAGAAATAACTTTTTCTTCTTTGACTTACGCTAACTATCCTGGCATAATTGATAGATTTTGTTCTACCTGCTCCAATAGTCACTTGGTCAGTTGACTTATAATTCTATGTTCTGATTCTTTTATGAATGACAGACATGCTTATCTCTAAGAAGCCGTATAACAATATGACAATTTTTCTTATGCTTTTAAGTTTCAAATTTGCAGTTCCCATTAGATTCGTGTAAATAAAATTGCATTATACATTTCTTTCAATATATTTATTATATGTATTCACTATTTAAGTAACGAGTCTAAAAGTACTATTTGCGAAATATAGTCAACGGTCAGTAAATTCCTCCCTATTACAAGTTGCAGCTTTTTTCTTGGAGAGATCTGGTTAATTCAGGCCTTCAGTGACATTATAAGGTTTCACAATGATCCTATTCATTGTTTACAGAAATTATTAACACAAAAATATTAAGCTTCACGGGAAATATACACATCATTGCGTTTTTATCACTTAGGTGAAAATTACTGTACGTACACTGTTAGAGTACGCACTGCTTAAGACAAAACAAAGTCCAACTCTGAAGTTCGAATGTGTCGAAGTCCACCTAGGCACAGCACTTTGTTCAAATACGAAAAAAGCTGTCTTAGTAAGGTAAGAGTGGCGTTATAACTTTCATCAGAAAAAGTTTTGCACGCTCATATTTATCTCAGCGGTATCTTACGAACCAGCGATACAAGAGGTGTTAGGTTTGATCTCTGCTCGTCTTTGTATTCATTTTAGTTTCCATTTTTTATGAATATATTAGTTTCTTCTAAGTTGCAGTGTTGAGTGCTTGATAGATTTTACTTTTTCAACCACATATAGCACAATACCTAATCCAACCAGTCGTAAAAGGAGAGGTTGGGATTAATGTGTATTTGTGACATTTTCCCTGTTATGATTATAATAGCCCATAAGTTAAAAGATGTGACTCACAACACTCACTGGTAAAGTAGCGAGAAAAAAATCGGGAGAAAATTTCAGTATTTGCTCAAGGGTTGTACATTGTGCATGTGACTCCAAGAAGGAAAGGATAAGGTGAGGGATACACCGAACGGTCAGAAACCACGGGTGGTAAGGCACGGACATAAGACGGAGTTCCTAACAATGTTTCCAGATAGAACATCCCTACGCAGGCGAAGGGACCTCTTCCCCTCATAAGGGCCATGTTCATATCAGTTATTGAGGCAGAAACCCTTGCAAATCTCCAGATACCGTCACGCCGCACACAGCACCTGCCCATCTCTCCTGGCGCTTTCGATGCTGTAATAAAACCAACTAATGAAATTACATTTAATGGGAGAGCGAAAAATATCCATTCCAGGATTTTCATAAGGGATAGGGAAAGTCCCCCGCGAGTTGTCTCCACTCTGGAAGCATTTCGCAGTTATTATAATTCTTCTTTATAAGAGGGTTGCTTCTGAGTAATATCTATGACAGAACTTCATACTATTTCATTATTTTAGTTTAATTCTCTGTCACATGCATGCTATACTTTTGAAAGTTGCTGAATACTACCTGCAGTCTTATCAACGGACGAGCGCCCAACAGCTATAGGACGGCTTATTCCTCTGAGTAGTTACTATGGTGGACATTTCAGTACCTTCCATTCTACCTGCCACTAAATCCCTCACAGTAGTAGCAGAGCGACATCGGGCATTGTCATTGCAAGATATTATTGGGCGTACAGGTTTTAAGATGTCGCCTTTTTTCGCAAAGCAAACGCTCTAAGAAACGGCGTTAATGCACAATATTAAAATCTGGTTCTGATTATTGATTGGTCATCAAATGTTACCATCATCATCACTTCCTTGCTGGTTGGTTTGGATGGATGATGACTGTTGAGTGACGCTGTTCTCTAGTCTGCATTTATTCTGCTTCGTGAGATTGCAGATTCCTCCAGTGCAAAGATGTCGTGTGGTGTGACGTTTCAAACGGTTCTACAAGGACATAACAATGCCACTTCCGAACATAAGTAAGGATGCAATGTTGCAATGCCCAAATGTTCCTGCGCCAACACAGCCTATCCACATTCAGCACAGTGTGATAGACTGAATGTAGTGTAAGGTCGATTTGCACAAATTACATTTTCTATCCTATTGCGTTCTTACAGAGCGGACACCCAGCCTAAACGCTCATGATATAATTTAGTAATAAGTATTTCTTTTCCTAATGTTCAGTTTGTCCCGTAAAATACGTTGCAAGGATTTTATTCCTATTTGTTTTCTAATTCCATAACTGTCCAGCGCCTATCACCGAGCAAGTACTGTTCCATCATACACATACCTGTACACCCTTGTCCGCGGACACAGGACTGCCACTGTGCGGTAGATCGGCAATCGATATTCTGCCCCACTTGAAGGCCCCTGTCCACCTCGGCAATGTTCGATAAGCCAGGACAGGCGCACCCAGTGCTATTTTCACATACGCACATTGTTCACTCTTCGTGACCTCCATTCCTGACCACTGTAGCTGACCAAATGAACTTCGGAGGCGTACTGAGACAAGCAACTCCGCTCATATTCACCATCTGGTGGCTTTATTCGAAAGTGCACTCCATACTCTTTCATTGCATTCCTTAGATTTTTCGTGTTATCACTTGTTCATGAAAAAAAAATAGTTGTCATGACGATTAGATATCCTTCGCATATGCGCAAAATGTTGATGAAGAAAAAGAAATGCCTTAAGAAATGGAATAGCTTAACAGGTTCAGATAGCGTTAAACGTACTATACTACATACATATGCAGTTTTAAATACCTCTGATATGGCATCATTGTCGTGACTACCTGGCTTATGGTAGTTGTATCCTGTATGAATTTTATTAGAAGTCGTTTGAAACTGTCGGTACAACTTCTGCCAACGTATGATCAGATTAAACAAACCACACGCCATTTTGGCATCAATAACTAAATATTCACTGCTCTACACAACATACCAGAAATAACAATGTTCTCTTGTGTTTTGGGCGTCTATAATTTTATATTGTGACAGGGAAATTCAATTAAAATAGCTTAATAAAGTTGTGCGTCTCATTTTATACCGAAAGAGAACATTAGTTAATTATCTTCAGCCTGTGATCACGCAGCGAGAGGGTCCTATTCACGGCGTATCGTGCCGACTTTATGAGGTACGATCATAATTTATTGATGTACAAACTCAGCTTGCAAAGGCCGAAATGACTGATAAAGATGAAATGTAGCGATAAAACGTTAGTGATCTATAACGTCGTGGCGTTTAGGTCCTCTGCGACGTCACGGGCGTTGCGGTTTTACTGCATTAATACTAAAACGGCTTCTATCCATTAACTTTGATGTTTGTCCGGGTGTTTCAAAGATATTGCAGTGTCAAATTTATGTTTCAAGGGAAGATTATTTTAAATTCATGTGTTTACCTTTTTTTCGTTGGTTTCATTGAAGGACTCAATGATTAAAGGTGACATGAAAGGAGGAAACACTCTGGGAATGAAAGGAAGAAGTCACAGTGCTGAAAAAAAGTGTCTGTTTTCATTTTGAAGCTACTTTGCACACTAACAGGAAAGAAAATAGTGATATATATCTGTATAGTTATACGAAGGATAAAAAAGCACTGAAATTTGTGATTTTCTCCAAAAATTGGAATGTGTCTATTTAAACTAAATAGCAAATTAATTTTATACTAAAAATTAAATTGGATTGGATATTTTGGGGCTGAAGATGATACTGCGGTACTTCAGGTTTGCTCACGCATGACCGTTTGTCTCTATGCCCCCAATAGGGACAATTTAGGGAGGAAAGGATGAGGTGAGGAAGACACCAATCGGCGGAATCTACAAGCGGTGACAGCGCGACGTAGTTTCTAGATAGAACACCCCACCAAAGGATTTCGATCCCTTTAAAAGGTCTGCTTCCATACCAGACACCTAGGAAAAAACCCTTACAGCGCTCGAGTCACCGTCACGCCGCACCAGCCCACCTCGTTCTGCACTTTCGATCCTGAACGATGAACGGATATAAAAGAGTGGTAGGTTTAAGCTAGAGAGCTAATAAAAGTAATTTACCAACTTTAAAGTGAAATATATCACTACGCTATTATCCAGCTGGGGTTAACCTAACTTAAACGCATCGCAAAGTTTCAATAAAGGCAAACTCACTTACTACAGCAAACTTAATTAAACATGGCGGGAATATTATCATAAGAACTCTTCTTCTTAAATTCCTCTTCTAATGAAATTACAGATTTAATTGTGCAAGTAATTGGCCTTAGTGCGCCTGCGCTGCTGCCTGCTGAAAGTGAGAAGGGTTAAACCGGAGCGATGGATGGGTGGCTGGACGAAAGGATGGATTCTCCTGGAAGACACAACACGGCTGCACTTCCCGCCTTTGTAAAATTAATTCAGAAGGAAGACGGAATGTCGATGGTGTGAAAAAGCTCGCCCCTGAGTCACTTCTTTGTTCAAAGGAATGAGTGATGCCAAGAGGCGAAGTGCTCGAAATGCCGACTCAGCGATATTCTTGGGGTCTTATTTTATTAAATACTGGTGTCTTGGTCTAAATAGAAGGGCTGGATGGCATTCTTTTACTTTTATTATTTTCCTCCTCTAAGTAGAGGCTTTCTCAATAGTACAGATCATGCCATCAATTTCGGTATAGCACAGATCAAACATTAGCAATAAATCAAATTTAAATTGCAATACTTACAAAATTAAAAAAAAAAATTATACAAAATCCTCATTTGAATGACATTAGAAATTATTTTAACCACTCATGTTTTCTAAATCACATTCAAATAATTTCTGGATGAAATGTGTACACAAATAAAATCTAGCAATAATTAATTCTACCTCTAAGGATAAAACGGTTCGTTGTTTGCAGGTTATTAAATATTAATTAACAAAATTACGAAATATATATAGGCTCATCTCTTTACATTTACTTTAGTTGTGTTTTTACATCGCAAAGATTGTCATTTGTTAACTATATAATTCCCTTATTATTATTCCATTACAAACCTAACACTTTCCGCTTCCATTTATGTTATGGTATAAAACAAATGAATACAAATACGTTATTTAACTTTTTCTTACAGTAATATAATTTTCATGTTTCATTTGTTTTATTGCAGACTAGTACAACAAATAAACTATAAAATCGCATCGTATCTAGTAGTAATTTACGACTGTTAATCCGCAGGTCCTGAATTCGATTCCTGATCAGGTAAAGCTGTGTGAGTAAGGTATTTAAAACATTTGGAGTTTTTCCTTACTTTGAGAAGGTGAATGTCAGATAAGGCGCCAAGGACTCCGAGTTCATCTGCCCAAACATTAAATAATTTTATTAACCCCTACCGACTACAGATCTGCACTTATGGCACTGCATTTATTTATTTTAGGTGTTTTGCGACTTTAGGTCTTGCGTCGTTTGTCAGTTGTTTAAGAAGTGAAACTTGTTTACGTTTCGCTTTTTATATATTTTATATCATATTCAATCTTATTTAATATAAGTGTCTGCCGTTATAATGCCTATTTGAGCAATGGCTGTGTGCAAATAGGCATTATATGTTGTTCATATTTGTTGCATAAAGAAAAGGCGCAAGTTAGATAAACCACATTATATCAGGAAATCGGTTAGCTGATCGTTAGCTTTAACTTACACTTAAACAAGACAATTGTGAAGCACTGTTATCTTTGAAAGTCTTATTGTTAGTTAAAAACTTTAAAAATACCCTTGAATCATTAATTTTTTATGTACAGCATTTTTAACTAGGTATTAGACTTTCTTATTTTAATAAATCGCAGTTCTATGGGACCTTCTTCAATGTTATATCTTATTCAGGTAGTTGGGAGTATATTGTTTGCCGACTTTATTAATAGATATGCTCTGAATATGTCCCAAAACCTCTGTAATGTTCTCTTGGAACTGTAGTATGTTTTGTGTGCTTTAAACCGGAACTAAGAAATTTGCTAGAAACCAATTTGCCCTCACTGGTTTGCGTTTTACCCCAGCGTAGCAGTCATGTATTGTCAGTGATTCTGCTGAGGTAGGCAATCCTGCTCTACACCGGTGTGCCAAATTCGTTTGTGTCGCAGAGCGCTTTACCTCTTGCGAGCTGTACAGAGATTAACGTGCGAAATGATGGCTTAATAAGTCAACATAGAATACTGAAATTCACTAGAATTTTCGATTTCAAAAACCAGATGTAATTACCTTAAGAAGTAGAAGTAGGTTGCAGATATATCGATACAGTAAAAATGTGACATTGCAGCGACTTAATGAATAGACTGTGGTTTTCCTGATAAATAGAGATTCATTGCTTTAACTTACAGAGATGGGACGCAAAAAACCCGTGCTCCAGAGTTGACCATACCTGTTATTTTCAACATTGGAAAATTGATCAATAAAGAAGTTTAGCAGCCAAAGGTAAACACTATCTTATTTTGTTTATTACACTAATTTAAAGAAGATTAATAAGTGTTGTAAATGTTCTAACTCCTCTCAACGGAAATTAACAGAACTTCCATTCTGTTATATCTTATGTATTCGGAATTAATATAATTGCGATAATTTCTGAGGGTTTATTCTCTATTTTTGTCCATTAAACAACCCACAAGAGAAAACCTCAAAAGAATCAATACTGCGCAGGGTTTCTGTTGACTGTTTCAGCAAAAAGGGTGGTTTTCTTGGAGGGGGCAGGAGAGAACGAAACAACTAAATACCTTTGTGTTTGTTTGGGGCTGTGCTTTGCATCCCCGCGGTTCTTCGATTTCCAGAGCAGCCAAATTAACTTAATAAATTTTCCTTCCTCTATATTTCATCATCAGCGATTCCAACTAAAACACAATTTACTACACTCTCCGAAGTTTGAATTTTCGTTCTTAGACATCGTATACTCGGCCTAAAATGTCAAAATAGTTCCTCAGTGCTATAACAGTAAAATAAACTTTGCACTATCTTGTTGTCAGAGTTCTACCACAAAATGTAGGAATGTATATATTAGACTCTATTATGCTTAATCCATTTAAGCCCAGTGGACCGTTAACAGGAGCATTGTTCTAAACTTGATTTAAATTTAACATGTCCAACAAGGTGAATCCCATCTTTACCCACTCACAAATCTTCATTTTTCCTCCATTAAGATTCACAAGAAACGAAAGTGATGGAACATGCTTCGCAATCTTGCAGAAAATTATAAATCTATTATGTTTATGCAGTGATTATGGCTTATCAAAGGAAATATTACAATACGTGTCTTTTGTTGAAATAATCCTAATGTTTATTTTAAAAAGAAATATTTTTCACGTGGATGGCTACTACATTAGTTTTGAATAGTCCTGGCGAATGAGCAAAAGATGTGCAGTGGTTTCTGATCTAGTTCATTTTCTGTTTAAGCGTTTATAGTAGAATCAGGTTAGTATCTTCCTAACCTCCGTACTGAACAAGTTGTAAGGACGGTTTATTGCACAGGTGTACCGCTCTCGTCTTTATCGTTTGCAATTGTTTGTTATATTTATGCAGCTTAGACATTAACCCAACTGTAAATTTCCTCGAATTGTCTCGTGATACAAGGTAATTTGCCAACACTATAGAAAACTACAATACTTTGTTGTTGATATCATTCGGGCAAAGATAAAATGCGGAGCAAATCTTAAAGACCTAGCACCATCCCAACAAGTTCCGAGTGTCTAGTGTTATTCCTTTCGTCTAGTCAACTGTCACGAGATACCTGAAAATTCTACAGCGTTGTTACTTTCGTAAATCAACGATTGAGCAGAAAACTATGAATATTTTCTATATCTTATATTATTAATGATATATAAATGTGATTAATTAATAAATAAAGCATAAACGAATACATTATTTACTCTCACATGTACACTTTCTGTTAGCACTAAACAAGTACTGAAAGAGATTGCAGAGACGTGACAACGTTTTCCTGATCGAACTGCGATGCACCGATAAGCATAGCATTAACAGGTAGCTGGATGACTATAATCTTAATTCCAGTAAAAAGGCTATTAAGCCATGTCCCGTACTAGATTTCCGTCTGTCCTCATAATCAGAGTAATAAAACTCCAGGAGATAGACACAGGTGAATCCGGATCGCCTACATTATAAAAGTTTCAGGTCTAAGTAGAAATTGTGCCTGTGACAACTTTACAAAGAACATTGCCGACATCCCTAGACCTGGCACTCCTGATATGCCTTAGATAATGTTGTTTCATCTGAAACAACAAATGATAATAGTACTTGAAACTCTCAGCAAGGAAGCATAATATCAATAGTACTAAAAGAGAATGGTTCTAGAAAAACTCACGATATTATAAGGGTGCCTTAGATAAAATAACAGTAAATAAAACTAAAGACATTCTCGCTATGCCTCCTGCAAACTTTTTGTTACAGACGAATTGGTTGAAAAAAGTGTAAACTCCTTCTTGCTATGTTTTCGATAGATACACCAATGTCATAGGAAATTGGTACAATAAGGTTATTTGAGTTATGGACTGACTGAGCGCGGCTGTTTACTGGGGAAGAGCAGCCGCGGCAACCGATATAAGGGAAATACAGTCGCCGCAGGTAATATTTATAGTTTTATTGAAACTATAAAGTGATGCTGTATTTCAAACTGATTCCCATATTTCATCTAACTTTTCATCCGCTCGTTGAGAGATTCTGTCTAACTCTCGTAACTTTTTAACAAGTTGGCGAGCAGTTTCTCTACTTGAATTACGATTACCAGGATATTTTCTTGCAAACAGCTTCACCACTTTTCTGCAAGAATCCGTTTTTACCATTTAATGCATACAGCCCGTTCTTCAGAGGTTTATATACAGTGGCATAACTAACGAAGAAAAATTAGCACGCATTTTACACACAATGAAAATACCAATTAACCTGAACGCACAACCACTAGCTGACTCCTTCAAACTAACTACAAGCTGCTATCTACACATGCATTATACGGGCTTAACGACTGGTTTCTGTCAGTACACACTCTGCCAGCAGTAACAAAAATGGCCTCACTATTTTTGTCTAGATATGTCATATATAGGCATATTTGCATAGTATTACGTTATTTGTATTTATGTTTATGGAACAAAAATAGTGATCCACTTTCCTTAAAAAGTGCAGGTGAAGCGATGGTTCTTGGCTAGTGACCTTAAGTGTCCTTTTGTCTGTTCCTGGTCGGTGAGCCTAGAATGTTTGAGCATGCGCAATGAAGCATGTTGTTCGGTTACAAGGAAGACGTGGAACAAGTTGATTCTCGAGAATGACGTCACTCTCTCCTCTCTCCAGTCTAGGTAAGTTTGATATACTTTAAACCCAAACTCTCTCTCGCGAACTGACAGTAAGCAAAGCTCAGCCAAGAACCATCGTCTTAATTATAGGTATGTATTTCTTTTCATTTTGTAATTTCTTCAATCGTTTGCATGAGTTATAGGAAATACCCCCGCAGAGAGTTTTTGTAGAACATAGCAAACTTTTACCATCCATTTGTATGCATTTCGCTGTACCAGCAGATTGATCCCGGTAGCCGAGCGCCCCCGAAGCCAGCCAGCTCTCTTAAGCCTGATAACTCACGGTATTATCTGCGGTAGGCAGTACAGAACAGATGTTCGCCTTCTTATAAATCAAGAACAAGCAAATAAATCGTTGCCTTGACGATTAAATACACAAACGTAAAATAATACAATACTTCTGCAATTTACAATTGTGAACGTGCATAAAATGTTAATTTTCTTGGCCAATCCTTTCCGTAGTTACTATTTGTCCTGTAAGTGCGTTAAGTCAGTGCCTGAAATCCTCTACAACATTCCTTTTGCTTTTTAAAGGTACAACAAAATAATTTTCTTTAGTACTTTAGTAAATCTCCAAACTAAGATTCAAACACCACAAAACACAATGAAATGGAACACTATAATCATTAGCTCTGCACGTTACAGTGGGCTATTCAGAAGCTCTAAGTGCCGGGACAGCCTTTACTCGACAATTGGGGCCCAAACAAATGGATGGCATTGTATCTTCTAAATCCGAAAATGTTTTGTTCAGGTAATCTGAAACCATAGCCTATCTGGTTTCGGTTAGCGTAGTTCTGGTAGCGAGGGTTTTGTTTATCTACCCTACCTTTCTCAAAAATTTCTGCGACGACTGACTTTTCGCCCTAGTTCACATTTTATTTGTTTCTTACCTCTTAGAGAATCAGAGATGAACTGCAACATTCTTTTTAGTCTTAGGCTCTAACATCGATACTGTAACTCTATACTTTTATTCTATAGATCTGAACTAAACTGGTGTTTGTATTTCGTCCCATTGTCAAAGAATTTATGCTTCAATTATATTGGGTATTTCATGGTTTTGTCTCCCGTTTTATGGCAGCTGGCAGATCGATTATCAGAGCTGAATTCCCGGAGAAGTCGCAATATTCGTGCAACTTTCTCAAGTTCTCACAATTACAACTGCAATTGCAATAAAATCCTATATCCACACATTTTTAGGAAATTGTCATTCGCACACATTAGTTTATCTTTCGAAATTGAGTCATATTAAATTTGAAAGCATACAAGGCCACTTTTGGCTACGAATTGAGGAAAGTGATCACGATATTCGAGTAAGGTATTATTGAATGTTTTGGAATGTTAATATTAGAGCAACTGATCTATTTTACTGATGAAGCATGTTACGTGGTGATATTTCGACGAGAAAAAGCATATATAGAAGTGCAGAAAATTAAAATTTTATACACGAAACTTCTTTGTATAAGAAGAAAATTGGTGTATGGTATACAGCAAACGTGCAGATCTGGACATTTCCTGCAAGACTGTGCCAGCGCACATACAACTATTGATCATTAGATTTCATTCAGGAAATGTTTGTAATTACTAAGGAGTCATGACCAACACATTGCCCTGAGATATTTTTATTTGTGGGAAAAATAAATTGTATAGAACAATCCTTCACACATTAGAAGTACCGAAAGAAAATATAAGAAAATGGATTCCATTACGGAAGATGAAATGATGTAAGTGAATTTTTTAAAAACATGTTAGGTATGTGCAGATGTAGCAGGACATCATGTCCAACATCTCCTATCATAAGCTTATTTTCATGTAATTGTAGTTGTAATTGTGCGAACTTGAATCAGTTGCGAGGATATTACATCTGCTTCGCCGGGAGTTACCGTTCGGACTGCCAACACACTACCTGCCGTAAACCGGACTACAAAACATGAAAGACCCAGTATCAATCGAAGACAAGTCGTGGGATAGTACATAACAAAATCATAACTCAGAAGTGCAGAAAGGTAAAATCAAACTATGTTCTTTTGATATATAAGCAAGCCCTTTTATAAAATTATACGATTCCGCAGTTTCTATGTATCAGAATCTTTATCAGCTGCTTTCCTCATATCCCTTTTCGTACAAGTGCTTCGCAATTCATCTACACAGAATATTTTTACATTTTTTATGATTTTTTTAAAAGTTGAAGAAATTGTCCGTTCACAGCAGGAACATTTAATTTGATTATTTATTCTTATATTTGTTAACATTTAATGTTTTATACTGATACTGGGTGGATACGAAAGTGGGTCTTCTGTTTGTCTTATAAACTAATATAAATCTAAATTGTGGTATATCCTAACTAAATATTCTTTTGTTTATCCAACATTTTATGCACTTGAATCATCTGTGAGTGAGGTGCTGTAGCTATTTCGTCCAACCTAATGGAATACTTGACTGAAGTTTTCGAATTTCTCACCAATACTGTTTGAAATCACTTTCGACCCCAAAATGACAATCATGGTGCGTTGTCTTTATTCTGAAGATTCTAGGTCCGAGCTATAAGGAGGATGGCGAAGAAAAACCATTCTAGTCCTACTGTTATTTTATTTATGTGCTAACTGGTGTACGGAAGAGAATGTTATTCAAGTTTCTACCGAGTAAAACATTGTAAATGCAAACTTTAAACTAGCACCTCCTCAGCACGACTCTACCGCCACGGTTGGCCAAGGTCGTTAAGGCACGAACTCAACGGAGGTCTGAGTCAATTCCCGCTATGACCTTCCTACCTAACTGAGTTTTTCCCAGGTGTTCCTCAGTCCTCATAAATGACAAATGCCAGGGAAATATTCTAAACTTAGGTAAAAAAAAAAAATGCTTCCGTAATTTTTCATTTCATCTCACACAGTACCCGTGTACACTCCCTGTGATGCCTCAGTAGTAAAAACAGGTGTTAAAACATCATTTAAAAAAAAAGCAGGAGCCTGTTTTCTGTCATTGCAAGCTTTTCAGTGTAATATAAACATAACATTCTAAACCTTTCTTAGGCCAAATTCATATCACAAATGGCATTTCGCTACACATTATCAACATAGAGATATCCAGTGATAATCAGGGGACATCGTGACTTACGGAACAGTCACGTAGGGCGTACTTCTGGCTTTGCCCTCTTGCTAAGACACCATTCAGAGATGAGATCGTTATTTTCCCTTATTGTTTTTCTCTTGAGAAAAGGGAAGATAAATGAGTACAAGAATGGACAGCAGCCTGGGTGACCAAGGTCCCTATGAGAGTGAGATGAAGTTGCAACCTTGTAGGGATCAAACATTGGTGACGGAAGTGCGTCACTCTGTATCCATGGCAACTACTGTTGCATGAACCTTCCAGCACATCCTAACAGAATAGCAGCATCTCCAGTTTTTCCATGTTTTACTAAAAAGTTAACAATTTTACATTTAAATCTGATTATGTATCTACCATTATTATAGCCCTTGCCAACTCACCGCACTGTTTTTAAAAGTCTATCTTCATAATCATAATCAGAGTTAAGAATGTTATTGTTTCGCGTTTGGAAGTCTATAATATGTCAAAGTTTTAACGCCTATGGTTTAAATTAAAAGTACTGTGCCTTAAACATGAAAAACAACAAACGTTTAATAATAGCTAAATTTCATCAAAAATTATAATTTGAAATATTTTTAAAAACGCGAAAACAATATTTAGTGGTTCCTTGTGGTCCTTTCAATAAACGAATACTGTTAAGTAAATTTTTATATAAAATATCGGCTGACCTCTTCAGGAAATTTCTTTGAATGTTTTTAGTCCTAAAGCTTCAGCATGTAACATTAAAAAGTGCATATATAGCAGTGTTTTGTTTTTGTTCAATAAAATAATCACTACTAAGTTCTGATTTTTAAAACAATATATTTATTCATGAGATGCTCAGCAAGCGCTATTACACCACATAAGTTGTACGGTTTAATTTACAGATCTTTGCTCCAAACGATTCCATTAATGTTCCGCCCGCTTTCGCCCGAGTAGCTCCGATGTCTGATACGGTATTACAGAGCAAACCATCCAAGAGTTTACTCACACTTTGTGGAAAGATGGAGGAGAACGCTAGCGGTAAAAACACCATCTGTCTTGCACAATGACTTTGTTCCCTCTTGTAAGAATAACATGGACAGAAATGAAATAAAATTAAATTAAATATTTAGATATTGTGTTAAACTTAGAGTATAACTAATCAATATTTTATCTATTTCTTATATTAATATATAACTAGGTGCTGAATGTATTAGAACGTTTCGTTCCCGCATCTTCCAAATAAGCTTTATGGCACTCTTTGCTACACTAACTTTTTTGTTTCACAGATCCCTTTCTTATTTCATTATGTTTTATTTATTTTTTGTTTATTTATTGATATGTATCCCTTGAGCATGTGCTCTTCATAGGGGAAGAAATATAACAAGAGATTTTTGTACATTAAAATCGCAATAATACACCTAGAAAATTATCATTTAACAACTATCTTTTAAATTATATATACCTTGTCTTCTGGCCTTGGAAGAACTCAAGCAGTTCGAAATATAGCGATTACTAATCTGCGACTTTTTCTTAGTTTTTCTGCTTTTCTAGTTATTGTTTATATATATTACTGATCCGTTTTCAGAATTTTTGGTCTATAATTCCCAATATTGCAAAAAGTTGCTGATAAGTGGTTGCCATGTCAATGTGCTACAATATTTCAGCCAAGTGACTAAATGTAATTTTTCAGTTACAATGTATATACACTAAATATCAATACCTATATTTGTTTTTATTTACATTGATTGAAACTATGGACACTGTTGTCATAAAATATATTCTGTGAAGATCTAGGCCTCAATAATAAATACTCGTTCGTCTATGGTGCTTTTAAGCATTACTATATCAACATGGCAAAACGACGTGCCAAATATGTTTCAACCAATCATCGTTTTTAGCGCGCTCCTCAATCTATCGGTGAAAAACAAGTTAACTTTTCGCTTGTTCGTACTGTATTAGAACAAAACAGGAAAAAATAGCTAATGTTACATCGAAGGATAGATAAATAAACAATCTATAATCATATTTTATTCTCAATATCACGTGATTAGGCAGTTGATACATACCCTGTTATGCTACAATGATTTGATTCGCCTTTATATTCAAGATACACCCCACACACTGCTGTCAGGAAATCTGCCTATAATCCAGTACAACAGAGCTATAGACTGCGAAACCAATGATATGTAAACCCTTAACAGTGGCACAAAGCCAACAGAATGAGCACCTTTTCATTACTTTGTAGGTTTAACATAATGAAATCATTCATAAAGCGGTCAATGGTTGGCTTCGTTTGCACGCGAAATGTGATAAATGGGCATACAGTGAACGAGAGGGCTGTGTTGGCCAACTGCAAATCGAGCAGAAGTCGAGAGAGCAGTTATAGAGGATGTGTGATTTGTAAAAAGTTGAAAGAAATACGAACTAGCTTTTTATACAAAAAAGCGAAAAATTTCAAGATAATCTAATGAAAAAATAAGCAATAATACAGTAACCATACATCCTTTTATGAAATTTATCTTATGTTCACATTACACAGTAGCATTCATTATATTTATAAATTTACTATTCATGATAAACAACACTTTTGCAATTAGGACACTCGGACTATTGTAGGAACTTATTTTTGTAACAATTATACATAATCTCATATGATGGAAGGGTAACTAAAAATGAAGTGATTGTGCATACTGATTTGAAAAGCAGAAGCTGGGATAAGTGGATGATATCCTTGAAGGGGGCTAAGGCATCATTGTATTAGATAAGCTACTTTTAAAAAATACATTAATGGCTTAAAAGTTTCCAGAAAGTCCTTTTGTACTTATATTATATCTAAATTTTTATCAAATATTGTAATAATGGAAACAGTGGATTGAAATAAACAATAATTAATAAGAGGATATTAAATTGGTGCAAAAAGTAAACCTCTGAACTTCGAATTAAGCTAGATAACCTTTTAAAAAATGTCTTGGTGTACACGCAAACAGAAATGGTTCAGCCAACGTTTCCAAAAGGGGCAACTTCCGGGGGAAGGAATGATATAAGGCAGACACCAGTGGTTAAGAATGGGCGGTGACTGCGCGGACGCAGATGGGGTTCCTAACATGCTTCCAGATAGAACACCCTGACGCAGGTGGAGTGCCTCCCCCCGAGTAGTTCGAGCCCCATAGAATATCCGCTTCCCTATAACGGTAATATCAGTATAAAATGATGTGAGATGGGAGAGCGCTCAGTAGAGAGCAAGCAGTTCAGGTCAATACCTTCTTAAGACGCAACTTTCAGCCAGTCTCAATACATTAACTGAATTGATTGTTGTCTTTATACGTACACAACAAACAATGCATGCTATGCAAGCACTGACGTAACAGAAGACCAGCAAAAAGGAAGTTAATGGAGCCCTCTAGCGAGAAACTGCGGCGGTTTACAGAAAAACGAATATCAGCATTGAATTCAGAGGTAAGTAAATGACCTTATAGATGAATTTTGGTGCAATATGTTTATTCAAATCCGAAGATGTTTATTATTACAATATCAAAATTGCACCAAAAAGTTTATTACTTTTATTATGTTCATGCATAAGATTCCAAGTCACTTACAGATAGTTAGTTACTTTTTATAAATTGTCTAGAAAAATGAAATTCCCTGAAATGCAAATGTAGTACTTTTCGGAAATAATGAAATGAAATGTATACTAGATTACTGTATAGTTTTCACAAATATCCCTACTAGTTTATGGAGAATAACACTTCATGACAAATTATTTCATTGCGCATGAAATGCATTATTCTTTGTAGCATTCACCGGGTACAACCTAAACGAATAAGCATGACATTGCTATGAAAATGACTAATAGACCCCTAGGTTAGTTTATTTCTTAAATGAGATCAGTAACTTCACTAAAATGGTGGCTCAGTTATTACATTGAATTTGTTAGGACAGATTTGAAGCAGTCACTAGCCTTTGAAAATAGCTGCAATTACCAGTCACCTTGCAAACTGGAAGGAAAAAAAAAATGCATTTCAGTTCACATGTGTGGGTGGGTTATATTTTTGAATTGATAAAAGAATGAAGCAATTAATGTCATATATATGTGCGAAAAGTTTAGAACCGTGTGTAATATTACTTTTTCACAAGTGATGGTACACACTGAAAGGGGGAAAGAACGTGATATTAGACGCATATTGAACTGTTTTTGAGATTAGCAAATGTAAGGATAACAATCCTTAAGTATGTTCCCCCACAGCAACGTCAGAGTATGTGGAGCATACACGATGGTGCTCCAACACATTTTACTGCAACAGCAAAAGCGTAGTATGATTTTTTTTTTGTTTATACAATTGAAGAACTTTAGAACTGAGAATGATCGCTGCTTGTCAGCAATTTAGAAATAAACCGATGCAGTTCTAAAGAATTAGAAACTCAATTCTGATATAAGTGCAATGTGGCATTTTGAGCACCTTCTGCCACAAGTAACATCTTGTTTGTTAAACACAGTAAAAATTATATATGTACAATTGTTTAATAAAGGTTATTTCTAGCAAGATGTAAGTTTTATTTTTGCAACCTGTTGCTAACTAGCTGGCGTATAAAGTAGGAAAAGGCACGATGTATCCATGTGTACAATCAACCAAGTCAATGAGGGAACTTGACCATACATTTGTCAACAAACAACCCTGCAATAAGCTACCGGCACCAATTAAACAACATACATTATCCAAACTGGTGGGCGGCGGTTGTCAAAATTCGGTTTAAACGATATTTGGCAGAAGGGCATTGAAAACAGGTGTGATGTACTGAAAAAAATCAAAAGACGGCTGTCTGGAAATAGAGGCAATGCTTGCATATGTCATATCTGTACCTGCAGAGCGAAATTAAAACTAGATGGAGTAAAGAGGCCTACATCATGGAGCTAGGCACAAAATAGAAGTCGGAAATAGCGTGGCTTAAACTGGGAGGCTGGAAGGCACGTAAAGGTTGTTGACGAGGAAGGCAGGAGGATTTGCTCATTATGTGTGGCACCCGAAGACTGGGTGCACATTTTGGCTAAGTGCGCATAGACAGAAGATTAAAAGAATATCCCACATTCATTTTTGAATTCCAGTAGGGGGAGGCTGGGAATTTAATTGTAAATAGACGAAATTGGCTAAACCAGGGTATTTTCTTAAATGAAACATGTGGTTCTAGGGACAAGACATTTTTGTACATAAAAATATGAACATTTATATGAATATCAGAATTATTGTACATATGTTTGTTTCATGTGTGTACGTGTGAGTGCGTTCTTGTTAATCTTGTTGTTTTCTTTTGTTGAAATTAATTTCAGAAATGAAGTATTTTACAAGAGTATGGATGGTCTTGCAACCCATGCGACTATGATGTGCAATATATGGATACCTAGTTTAATTTATTTAATAAATGCTGCTACGATATTTTTTGTTTCTAATATCGTGCACTTTTGACCTTTTCAGTTTGGATTACTACTTTTAAAATCTTTATATCATTTAAAATTTTCTGAGTATTAATTAAACGAGGTTAAATATTATTTTTAAAATTCTAATTGGAATAATCCAATTAGAGTTACTGTATGTGAAAGATACACAAGCATAATAGCAACCCAGTTCTCTATGGGCTTCTATGCAACTATCTCTCAGGCCGAGTATCTTGCCGCTGTTGATGGATAAACTGTAAAGTGGGTGCCTATAAAGCACAGAAGTTTGTCTGCCAATCAAAAGACTCTCTGAACAGCATGCCGTGTCCAAAGCGACTACAGTTTGGAGTGTTTCTCAACGAGACGATCTTGTTAACGTTTGGGATCCACAAAGTTGCCTGCCATTGAAATACAGTTTGCAAAGTTTGCCTTGGTTTAGAGAACACAATATGTAGCACCCGGTATATAATGCAGTATTCTATCATTGTCTAAAATGCATTATAAATAGTTTAATAGATACCGAAATTTCCATAGCCCGTAAATCATTCCTGACATCCGAACTGTTTATGAATGACTTTTAGTTTACCACAACGAGAGAATATCGATGAGGATATCAATGGCCATCGATTCCAGGCGTCGCGCCAGAATCGCTTCGCGAGGTGCTTTTGACACGATGGCAAGCAAGGCGTGGCGGCAGGGATTCTTGTCTAATTCTGGAAACGTTCATTGGCAGTAACGAGGATTTATTAAACGAGTTGGAAATAGCTGGCAGCGAGAGGCAAAGGCTTTAAACCGAACATGTGTCATTCTGTTCCGGAGGGAATCGCGCCGCCGTTGCTACGGAGATTAACAAGCCTGGCCCTGTGTTTGCATACAGACTTTACGTTGTTATTGCAAGGAGATTACGAACCCAGTGGCAGATTTGTTTCCCAGGATTCGGCTTACACGAAACACCACAGAAAAGTGCGCCGCAGCATCGTTAGCTTCTGGCTACAGCTGCTATTGTTGAAAGCATTCTAGACTAAGGGATTCTGGAAAGACGACTGTGTAGTTGAAAAAGGAATAGGTAGAACTTTGATGCAAATCTTATCAGTAAGATAAAGTGAAGCGACAAAAACTTTTTTTCTCAGCGAGCAGAATCATTGATCTCGTGGGATACAATCTTACTGCGACAGCACAGCAAATTTACTCAGATGAAGTGAAGGGATACAACACAAAACATCCTACTGTCAAAATAAATGACTAGTTATATAGAAAAAGAACTTTTACATTAAAACTTTTTCAGACTGCGAGTAAACCGCTTGCCTTCTACAGCGACGATGTGGATCGATTCCGTCAGCCCTAAGTGGAACATCGTCTCAATATTCCCTTCATCAATCTAGGAAATACAGTACAGACTTGCCCTTGTTCGAGGTTATCATATGGCTGGGTGGAAACTCGTGTTCCATCGTTCTGCGACGATTTCCTTCAGCAAGGTTCCCCTATAAAATTCATTTTTGAAAGCTGTAAAATTTGGGGCCTGAATAATTTTTTGTAATGAGAGTGGTGATCTAGGAAACTGATTAATTATTCATTGTATGCATAATTCTCTATATATGTATCTTTTTACTGTCTTGCAGTAATATAATTGTGTGTAGGCCTTAAGCCGTTTACCCTTATTTATACTATATATTGCAACTGTTGTCATTTTACCAAAATCTTCCTTCATGGTTTGATCGATAAGTGAGATCTGTAAGGGAATTTCAGTTAACATATCTAAAATTAAATTAATGCTTCATATATTTATAATTTAAACGAAGAATGCTTTAAAATGAAAAAATTAGGATAATTAATATTTGATTCATACATATGGATTACTTTGAAGCTGAAGATAAGATATTCCATTAAATTGGTACATAATTTATGATTGTTAAACTATATTAAATATCATATTTAGCATTTGAGTTTGTCCTTCATATGTTGCAATTAAAATCAATAACACAACAATCCATATTCTATGTAATGCGTTCCTTGTCCAATTCCTTCCTCCATTAAACCGCTTGTCCGCATTTACTCATGGCAGTATTCAGCAGTGAACTCGACCCTGATTTCTTTCATTTGAGAATCTCATTTTAATAAATAAATCAGTGAACATTTATATCATATAATATTCACAATTTTAATCACAATGAATTTACTAAATCAAATGTGTTAAAACTGCCACAGTGGCCGAGGTCGTTAAGACGCGGACTCGTGAGCGGGAGGTCTGAGGTTCGAATCCCACCAGGACCGTACTCCCTGACTGGGATTTTTTTTCAGGTTTCCCTCAGTCCTCATAACTGGCATATGCCGGGGAGGTACCTAAATTTAGGCCTGGAACTCTTCCTTCCTTAAAAAAAAATCCTTTCCCAATTTATCATTTCATCTCACGTATCTTCAGTGTCCACCGTCTGTAGTGCCTTAGTAGTAAAAACGGGCGTTAAACACTACCCAAAAAAGTGTTAAACCCAAGCTCGCGGGTTCAATCCTGGCCAGGACCAATAGCTTTTTTTTTTTTGGCTTAATCGGAAGGAAAGTAAAGCAGTGGGTACCAAGCCATAGATTTACGGCATGTAAAAGAACCTCAATCCTGAAAGAAAAGGCTTCTGAGCAAAATTTACGGACAGTTTCACGCCCTGAATAGAATGGGACGCTGATGACCTGAGATGTTAAAGAGCTACATAAATAAACCAACCTAATATCACGACACAAATGCATAAAGGGACGGTCAGAAAGTAATAGGAATTATGGTACAACATCGTAGTTAATGGAGAAAATGAAGAAGGTACATACGTATTGTTTAACCTGTGCAATTCATCGGTAGATATCATGAGATCGAGAAATTATTCTCCAAGTTCATATTATTATGGAAATCTTCTGACATACACCATTTAATTTTTTTTATTCGCCATATTAGAAAACGATCACGTATCTGGCATACCCTTTCCAAGCTTTTTATCATTCTGATCTGTCATTGACTTCATCGACAGTAACATATCAATTCTCCAATTAGTAAGTGACGCTATTTTTTCTCCCTTACTTAACTCGCTTCACTAGGTTTCCTGAAACAGTTCTAACCACAGATCAGTAATATCTGTCGATGAATGTCAATTGATTTTAAGCCTTCTGCATGCAAAAATCGTACCCCTCCACGTTATTCAACTCTGATGCAATTCAATCTTATCTGTCATGTTTAATGCTAAGCGACAGACGCCATACTACCCACTTAAATTTAAGTTGAATTGATTGACGTTTGTCTTGATTAAAAAAAAGAACTTGAGCATTAAAGCCACATAATAATATCACTTAGTGAAATTTGCAACCGTATCTCTAATGGAAACATTTCGAGGATAATGTTAAGCAGATAATCGCAGAACGCGAGGAATCAGAATCAAGTGAGTTAATTAATGCGCTTAAGTTTAGAATAATTAGCATAAAAGGACCATAGCATGGAGTAATTTTAAAACAAGACAAACACACAGATCGAAAGTCAATAACGGTACAATTTATTGAAAGACTAAATGGTTCAATTTTTCGGCCCATTCTAACACAATCCTTATTTGAATAATTATTCTCATTTTATATGAGCAAAGTAATTCCTTAGTAAAACTTACATACACTTGCAGATTTAACTTCCTGTTTTATATGCACCTAACGAATATATATTATACATAATATACAGAAAACAAAGTCTTAACTGCTCTAAGAAAATTTTAAATGAATGCTAACATTTGCTAAGCAAATAGTATGATGCACAATTTATAAATGGACTTTTTATTATTATTATTATTATTATTATTATTATTATTATTATTATTATTAATAGCATATTAGGTCCTTTAGTATCATATATGACAATATATTAATTTTTGCATAGATCACTACACCTAGAGGTTGTGCCTGTTTACCTATTCGTGTCCTTGATAGCAGTTGAACAAGCTGAAAATATGTTGTGTCAACAGAATATAAAAAATTAAAATATGAGGGCAGGAAGGGAAATAATGGCAACATATTCATAAGCAGTAAACCTTTAATGTAATCACCTGCCACATTTTCACACCTGTTTTGGAAGATACTGGACATCCGTAGCCGATTCTTTTTGTTGATGTTTCAGCAGGAGTGCTCCATTGCGACATTGTAGTGTGACATTGTTGACTTCTGCCGCTAACTTCTTCACTATCCAATAACGATCGACCTCCAGTAATGATTGAATCAAATCGATGTTATTGCGCTTTAAGAACAAGACACGGTGCATCTTCCATTCTATTTCTTCCTTGTCGAAAGTATGACACCAAACGGATCACCGTCGATCATTATAATTGGCTTCTTGCAGAGCTGCATGACATTCCTTCAAGTGCCAACTTTTAATCCATGTACACTGTTCACTTTTAGAAAGCATCCCTTTAGGGCGATCCAAATTCGACGGTTTCGCATTCGTCCGTCCACAGATAATGCACTAGTGATACTGAGTATGCACCCTCACATGCTCAGTAACACATGGAGTCAGTGTTACACTATTTTATTTTCAGTCCTGTAAATACTGCTAGAAGTGCTAATGTTTGGTACTTTTCAAACATTTAGAAGAACGAATACTGGTCTAAACAGATTAAATTTAGAAATATACATAAAATTAGCAGCCATATCTTTCAGGAATCACCACTGATACCTAGAAATAAATAAGCACATTCTGGTATCATATCTTTCTACATTTTTCTTACTGTTGTTTTTATTTGAAAATTACAAATATTCAGTGTTTTTGTTCCATTTTTATTCTTGTTGCACATTTGCATACTGCAACCAAGTTAATCCTAATTTATAATCCTTAAATCTAAAAAGGGGAAATACATGTGAAAACTCATATAATATAGTTAACGGGAGAGCAAATCAAGAAGGTAATCAATGCAATTGACTCACAGGTATTAGATCTGAATACTATTTATTATTATTATTATTATTATTATTATTATTATTATTATTATTATTATTATTACAAGTTGATGATCCAGAACTATCAGTTCGCCTCCAACAATGTCAATAAATGAATTAAGGAGGATTTAATCAATGCACCAGATTCAAAAGACCACATACTAATCTCGAAACATGAAAACGCTGAAAAACATATGAAAATTATAGATTTCGGCAAATATTTATATCAGTGATATTTCCCCAATGTTTTAAATGTTTTATACTTTTCAACCTGGTGTTGATCGCAGTGCAAAAACAAAAAACATAGTGGGAAATAATAGTTCTGTAGAAAACCAATAAAAGCCGAAGCAACTATGCTAACAACACCGCTAGTCGAGCTTATCACACTGAGGCAAAGAGAAAACGGCTTAAAAAGCTTGTTTTTGAAAGTTTATGATACCTCAGCTCAGAGAGTCTATTCTCCATCTAAAAGCTCCTTTACAAGTACGTGACTTTTTTATTGCGACAGCAATTTAAAACCGAATTTAGAGCGCTATAAACTCACCCAATATGTCCCATGAATTATCTTGGAACCCAGCCAAACTGCTGTACTCAAATTTCCGTTCGAGAGCTTTGCAGAATCTTGTAACCAAATTACGTCTGCCATGTCGCTAAAACTTTGAAGAGTTGGATCTTCTCTAACTTTAACAATATTTAAAATACTACTTCTGTCTTAACATATCCAGTAACGAACAAACCAGATTATCGTGATGAGAATATGTACTATGTTTCAAGCCAATGACCTCTCGTTTATCGAACCTTTTCTAAATAACACAATGGTTTTCTGAAAATCATTTTACAACAAAAGTTTTCATAGCGTAAGAAGTACAACAACTTTTTTGTTGCCATTTATTTTCTTCTTCTATTATATACATGGGTTACTTTCAGTTGAATTGTTGCTTCACTCAAACTGTTTTAACTACAATTTGTCTCAGTAAACTTTTTAAAATTGTGTTCACATTTCTATTTCAATGTCCTCAAATTATGTCGTGGTGTTTCAATGTGTTGGTTATATGCGTATATTCCAAAAATTCTGCAATAATTTGGCTTTCAACCTTTCTTCAACTACTTTCTTTGGATTTTGTGCTTCCCTGAAATTGTGGGATTAATTTTATATGCATTTGTCTTCTGCCTTTGAAGGATACAGTTGCTCGAAATATTGGAATATTTATGTTACTATTATAATCTTTTATCAATATCTCCCTTTCTTGTTCTTATTTTAGCTATATTTTCCAAGAGTTACTTTATTTTTAATTTTATATAGATATATAATATAAATTAAAAGTAATGTAACACTATTAACAATGTAACTAAAATAACAATAACTAGAAAAGCAGAAAAGGATAAAACATCAAGAAAAAGTCACAAAAATTCTGTGATACTTTGTTAGTGTTTTATCATTTTCTGTTTTTCTAGTTATTCTTATATATATACCGAGGGTGCCAAAATGTAAACACGCTTTCACAGTAGATATCTATTTAATAATTTTCAAAGTTGGACCGAAAAACAACAGTAATGTGTAGTATGATGTTCTGTAAACAGCCCTGACTCACATACATTATGATAGCGTTGCTACGTGACATAATGAACAAATGAAGTCAAGATTATCGTATGATGTTCTGGAAACACGTGTGACTCACATTACGTAATGCTAGCGTGGCCACAACAAAATGGAGCCAAGATTATCGTTTGAACTGCGGAAAACAAATTTGAAGTGGTGTTGGAAAACCGAGAATGTTGTTGAAGTTCAAAGGCAATGGAGACGTGAGTACAGAACAGAACCGCCAAAGCGAGTAACAATTGCACGCATTCGAGACAAATTATGGACTCATGGTACCTCATCCCTGAGGACACTATCGCAAACGTTGCTCAATCAGTAGCTCAACGTACTCAGAAGTGTATCGACACCGATGGTGGGCATTTTGAGCAATTGTTGTAACTGTAAAAGTCTATTAGTGCTCACCATTTTCTGTTTGTGTAAATTCAATTTTGTTATGTCAGAGTTTTTTGTTTGCTTGAAGTGTGTATACATTTTTGACACCCTCTGCATACACTGATTTCATTTCTAATTACCTTATTAAAATTAATATTATCTCTAAGGTTCAGTGACTATGTCTACAATTGCAAAATAAATTAGTAATTTTAAGAAATTTATAATTAATAATATATTCTGTTCCAAGTTATAATACTTACGTAACGAATACAATGTGTTTATTTTTCTCACAGCATTTATATTGTATTATTTTAATTTTTATAACTACCCTGATCATTGTAAACCAATAAATTGCATATCACTACAACATTAACTTGTTCCCTATCATCTCATCATGAACTACTAAGAGCTTAAGTTCTTTTTCTCTGCAAATATTAATTTTGTTGCTAGCGTGAGTACAAACACGATAGCAAAATTCCAAGAGTGTCGCTGAGATAGAAGCGTTTGTGAAGAGTCTGTTTTTGAAAGTGATGGTTCTTATGACGACTTCTAGTCAACAACCTATCAATTATGATCAAACAATTCTTTAAAAACGCAAAGCCATAAAATTCAACTCTACAACATGTTGAACATTCTGCATCGAATGACATAAAAATTAACCAGGAATAGCGAGTCGCCAAAATAACTAGCATAAAATAATTAGACAATTCTTGACAATTAAATAATACAAACTTAGAGGGAAATCGAGTTTATGACCAACGTACATGACCAATGACACTGAAAATTTTATTATGAACTTTAACTCTTTTTTATATTATGCAAAATGAATATACTCTCAATAGCAGCATAATACAAACATATTAACTAATTAAATGCATATATATTTCATATAGTATATTTATCATGATATTTAAATGTAAATAAACACAATAATTAATTGTTAAATTATTGTATAATTTCGTACTCATTTAAACATTTTGTAATATCATTTTGTTTGCTTTGTTTGAATTAAAAAGTCGAGTTATATTGACCTGAACACTATAGCCGTACCGCAAAATAGAAAGGAACTGCAGCATTTTAGAGTACCTGGTGCCTATTATTGTATCTTTAGCAGCGAAAAGACTTTTATTAAAATATTATTTCAAGTCATCACAGTATAAAAAGTTCTGATTTTACATCAAGAATTTCTGAAAACAAATAACCCTTACTGACTGAATTTCTAAATTCCAAGTTACTTTCATCCACATTATCTTTATCAACTGGCATAATGTGAACCGCAGAACTCCAATGAGCTGCTCGAAATGTACATAATTGTCCTCTGCTTATCATTTCTTTGACTGACAAGAGAGCTAACATTAACCGTAGTACCCAATTGAAAAGGTATCTTAAAAACTGTAGCGCATATTACACAGAGCGAATTAATGAACTATGAACCAACTTGCTGTTGGTGTTTTGTCCAGAGTTAAGGTTTGCGGGTATCATACAGTGGCGCGGACACAACACTATAACAGTTTCCGCAACTGCTTTTACGGTTACGAACATTATAAAAGAAGGTGCTGAAAATGACTACCGTTGTTGTCCATTAATTTTTGGCATCTCTTTAAAAATTATGATCACTCGCTGTAGTTCACTTTGCACAATGCTGGCTATATCCTATTGGATTTTTGTTTCAATTCTTTCAAAGTATGTGGGGTTGTTTTAATTCACCCCAAGATATAAATCGCAAGGTGTAGTTAGGGGATCGAGGGGGCTACAAACCCTTACTAACAACTCTGTCATTGTGAAAGGCACTTTCAATTTTTCTCATCGAAATTTCACTGTATGAGCTGTAGCAGAGTCTTGATGAAAAAAGGCGAAATCACGCTCTCAGTCGGTTAATTCTCCACAAAAGCAGACAAAATCGTATTCACGTATGTGGGACATCAACTGTTGTCCCTCCCCCCCCCCAAAATGTAATTCTTTCTTCACTCAATACAAACCACTCACTAATTTTTTTATTATGAAGGGAAGCTTCATAAATAACAATTATTTTGAAATTTGATAAAGATATTGATAGTTGCATGGCCTATAACTTTTACACCCGGTACCTTTCTTAAAATATCTTTGACTTTCACGTAAATGAAGCAAATAAATACATACACTGAGCTATAATTAATTTCCGATTAAATGAAAAAAAAATATTCCTAATAAGTGAACCTAACTCAACCACCATCAGATCAGCCAGAAGATAGGCGACTATGTTCCTGTCTTAGGCGGGAAACACAGCGCTCACTGGAACACCAGCGCAGGCACAGTTCATGGACAGCACCGTGTGTGTGTTCTTGTTTTTTTACCAGCTCCTATGAGAAGCGTTTTCTACAATTTTCCAGTAATTTAAAGTATTATTCATATATATGATAATAGCCTTTAACTTAAAACGATTGCTTTGGTATTTTCTAGTTATTGCTCAGGATTGAAGGTTTTATATTTACTCATGAACATCCCTAACGATACGAATTCTCCCCACGTCTTTCATTCCCTGAAATGAATAGTAACAGAAAATGCAGCGTTGGTTCTTAGGAGGGAATGCAATGCATAAGAACCCAATTTGTAGGCCGAAGCCATAGCCATGTCATTATTGGCACGAAACGAAACAACATGGACTGGGGTTTGCTTACCCTCCCAAGACTACGCACTCGAATTATTTTCCTGCTGCCCCAAGGATATAGATTTCTGTTCTGGTGGTAAGGGATGGCAAAGAGGGGGATGATCTTTATGGGTGAGTCATTCGTACTGCTGCCCTTCCCAGGGGAAGCCGTTTTGCTATAACGCTTTTCACTTCGCGGTTGATAGCCCCGGTTTGCATTCTTCGAGTGCCTTTTAGGCATTCAAGAGGCACTATGTTCGAGCCTTGTTGGAGTTTATTAGTGCGCACTTGTGTTGCTAGCCCGTTCGGAATAAAGCCTCTCATGGCTTTTCACAGTTCCAAAATAAGCTCTTTTATATTGTTGAATGCGCTAGGAGTGAAGCTTAAAGCCTGTACCATCTCAGTTACCTAATCGATATTCATCTGCTTTACCCTACTAGGTTTTAAGCATTGAGGTCGTTGTTTAGTTACTAATACTCGTTCTGTTGACTCTTCGGTCCCTTATTTCTATAAGATAATAAATAGTCATATCTTTTGAGATTTTACTCTCACCACTGTATTCATGCTAACCTAATTTACTGAGTACTGTACGAGAGTAGGTCCATAAGTTTCCGGCCTAGCCATTTTCCAGTATGATAAAGACAAAAACTATATTTCACCTTTCAATATAGTTACCCTTTATTACAACGCCCTTCTCACATCTTTGAATTAACATTTTAACCCCCCCCCACCCAATAGTCAGAAGTTTTGTCTGCAAAAGAAACAGCATCCACAATTTAAATTTCCTTCCCGAAGGTCCTTCTTCAGTTTTGAGAAGAGGAAATAGTCACAGGGAGCTAGATCTGGGATGTCGATTCTCCTTGAAGCAATATTTCTTCACAGCTTCCTTTGCAACAAGAGCTGTGTACACAGGCACCTTGTCGTGAAGAAGGCGCGCATCACCACTCAGCTTTCCTCGCCTCGTAAATAAACATTCGTTGTGGAATATAATATACCTAATATTATACACCGCTTTCTTAGTACATTGATGTACACGTGGATTTCAACAGCCGTTTAGTTGAGGCTGATGACGCGTTCCCACGAAGCTCGCGATTCCAGACATGGCAAATAAACTAATTCACTCGTCGCACATGGGTAACTCAAAATATGCTAAATTACTGTATAAGTGTTGTACATTATTTTCGGCACAGAAAGTTACAACTACATGCTTTAGACGCGGCAAAACTTTAATAACTTCAAACGGAACTTTGCTGAAGCTATCGTCTAAATGTCCGTCTGAAAGGAGAGGGCTTATATGAAGAGGAAATATACAGAGGGGAATTCTAGATAAACTCCTGTGGATGATTCCTTTGAGATATCCTACGAGGAAGATGATAGGACTACATTAAAGCAAAGTCTCACATTCCAAATTAGATATACGATTTCTGCAAATTGCAATTGAAAGCACAAACTGAGTGCTGAGTAAATAGATATCCTTTACAGCTGTAAGTCGTTCAGCTGCGCGATATACTATCGATTTTTGTTGAAAATTCTTCCACGTGCATTCTAGTGAGAGAGGGAGAGAGAAAGAGAGACCCTTGTAAACACAACTTATAGATAGAGTAATTTGGATACCTTCCAGATGCCTTTCTTTTTTGTCTCTATTCCTTGCAATTTCTGGGAAGGTGTGCTACGAGCCAACTTTGAAACATTAATCTTCTCCGGTCTTTCATTCCAAGTCACTTTTATTATCTCATTTCCCCATTTCGTTTTGTTCCTGGATTCAAGAAATTTCTCTTCTACCGGCTATTTCAGCATAACACAATGTAAAACACTGAGGAATATATTTTAACTGTTACGTTCTCTTCCTTTTGCTTTTCTAATAGCAATCACTGTTGCCCCTAAATGTGGATTAAAGTGTGTGGAATCCTTTGCACCCATAGAATACCAACTTTTAAAGAAATTAAGTTTATAATTGCCGAAGAAACAAATTATGCACATCTCCCAACCCGTTGAACAAATCTGGCGAATCATGCTCAATCTCAACAGAATCCTCCGGAAGTTTTCTGAGGTCACAAAGGAATTCTATTTTAACTTTACCTGATGCAAAGAGAAAATACAAACAGTTAAAAATACAGCGACCTTATGGAACTTGAAATGAAGCCAGAAATTCGATAAAAATGCGGAGCCAGTTGTTATGTGCGTGTGTGAAGGGTGACAATGGAACGCTCATGCAGAAAATCAGAGGTGATAGCAAAGGATAAAGTCTGAACTTAAATTAGAGATTACATTTCAGTTGGTTTGTGGCAGATGCACTGCTCTGTAATGTAAAGAGTTGGCACTGGTGATGCGCATATTCACCACAGTTCATCCCAAATGAGATGAGGCCTGAGGTAACTTTTCATTATGTATAACAGTCCTTGAAGGTTGCTTTTAAGAAGCAGCATTTTTTTTCTCCAGACTATTCCTTAAGGAGTAAATTTTGGCATATACTTCTTAAATTATGCAAGTTCTATTTTTTCATATATAAAAATTAATTTTCAGAGCACACTCTACATAACTGCACTGATTTCTTGTTATTTTTCTTGGTCTTTCAAAGCTTCCTTTATGCTTTTCATTTCTTGATATTTAGTAATGATGGTAAGAACACCACTTTTGCCGGAAATGACATTTATTACGCTCCAAATTTTAGATTATAGTAATTCTCACAAAATATATTTAGATGTGACTTATATGGTTCAGTGCACAATGTAAGTTCCTCCACACCCAGCTGAGCGATTGTTTGCTTTGGCGGAAGTATTTCAGTTGGCAACAGTTCTCGAGCAGAGTCATTGTCACGTCGTTCAATGGGGACTATGTAGCTACCGTCATTGTGAAAAGAGGGTAATTGGCAGACCATACTATCAACATAGCTATCGTTTTACTGCGGAGTGAATTTCCTAACGCGCTGTATTATCGACGGAACCTTGAAATTACAGTGATAAATATTCGTATAAAAATGAATGCAAATATAAGATGGGCCTATATAAATCATCTACTCTTAAAAAGTTAATCAAACTAAGTAAATATTACCTACTCGGAGTAATAATATTTATATTATCAGATATCAACAAAATAAATTTAAGATGCAAGAGTAGAGATGAGCACACAATTGTACATTATTTTGCCTTGTAATATTAGGACATTTTCCCATTATTTTCTCACTCCGTCTTTATCTTATTTGTCATTTAAATGCATTTATTAATTTTTTTCCTTAATGACACAAATTTCTCACCCTCCTACGATGGTGTTTGTGTTGCTTCCCTAGATACGAGTAACTTGACACATACGTTGCAATGTTGTCTGTAAATTCTTGCGGTCTTACAAAATCGGCATATGCTTGTCTAATCTAATTTCAATGGGGAAATATGAACTCTAAGCACCATTTATTACAGCTTATTTATGAATGAAAAAAGGAATAAGAGAGTTGCAATAAGCTCAAATAAAAATATTCCCTGCTAAAGTTACAGTACTATAGAAAGACCGTTAACAGGACTGGAAGTATGCCATTTTTATCGGTACGTGCAGGAAGTACGTCTTTCTTTATCTTCCATTTGTTTTTCTGACACATGTAGAATTTTGAATTGGAGCATAAGGTGGGAAATGGAAACAGAATGACTGAAGGTGTCATTGGCCGAGATAGAGGCAATGCAATATCATCACATCGAAACTTCTAATTATTTAAATTCTTGCTCTTATCAATTTTGGTTTGCGGCATGCACCGGAAAACTTTTATGGATCGATTGATGACATTTCGAATAAGAAGCCGATCCTGGTGGTGTAGTGGTAACCATACTTGCCTCATAAACCCAAAATCAGGGTTCAATCCCGGCCAGGGTTGATGGATTGTACGAGCGTAAAAATCGTAAGTATGGCTTCCTTCGGAAGGGAAGTAAAGCCATGGGTCTAATGTGGTACATTTACGGCATGAAAAAGAACCTCAAGCCTGAAAGAAGAAGAGGCCTCTGAGCAAAATGTATCGGCCATTTCACGCCCTGAAAGGACTCTGATGACCTGAGATGTTAAAGAGCGTCCATAAATCAAACAAATCAACAACGGAAATGTGTTGACAGTTATCTTTATTCACCATGTGACTTTTAATTTACTGCATGTTTAAAGCGCATAACAAAAAGTTAATCAAATTTTTGTCGCATTTTTTGCGATGCCGAAATTCTAAGCACTGGCAATAATTAAATGTGTAACAGTTAAAGTTAAGGAGGGAACGCTTGTTGGGAGTTAAGACTGTTAAGCTGATAGGTTCAAATTTTCCTAGTGTTGTACAGTACTCCGAAAGGCGCTTGAGCACTCCGAGATGATTACACGAGCTGCGGAAGAATACAACTACAGCGGCACGGAAAATGTGCAAGGTCGTTGGTGCCGGTGCTGTGGATTACGGGACAGTGCAAAGATAATTCGCGAAGTTGCAGAAAGGCAAACCCTCAAAAACGACCAAGTGCTAACGAACTCTCTTAGCGCCTATAGAGGGGCACAACAGCCCGACTTGCAAGAACAAGGCACAGCAATTCAACTCAGAAGACCATCTCTATGAGCTAGGAAAATGACACAGTCACGAAAGTTGACAATGATCCAGAAGTGCTTTACATAGCTGTCATGTCAGCAGATGGGCCTCTGCGATGAGAAATGCACGGCAACATCAGTGGTTGGCAGCATATGAAACTATGCGCTAACAACCGTAACCACCACTGCACCAAAAGACGGTGATGGTATATGCCGGTGTATTGCATCGTGAACTGCAGCCAGCAGGTCAAACAATCAACCGCTACTATGTACTCTAACAAGCTGGAACTAGCCCATGAAAAACTGAAATCTGAATCGCAAATGTGTTATTTCTTTTACACGATAATGCAAAACTACATTCAGCTAAGGCGCCTCCTTTTGATTGGAAGACTCTCTCTAGTGTACTCACCACATAATCCACACATTGCACACTCTTTTCCATTCTTTGAATAATCACCTCCGAGGGTAGCATTTTACCGATCTGGAAATTGCCTTAAGGAGTACTATCATAACTGGCCGAAGATATTTGGTAAGGATAGTGATTATATTTAATAATAAATATATCATTTTGTTTAGAGTATAATGTCTTGAAATATCTGGTCTGAAGCCGATAGAACGTATAAAAAAATTGAATACTTGTAAATCCCCCATAATTACTTCATTTTCTTCTTCTATGGCGCTAAAACCCGAGATCGGGCCATGGCCTGCCGCAATGAACTCTGCTTCCTCTACTTACGTCTTACGACTTCGCGACAGAGTGCAGTATTGCATAGGGACATGTGCTCAGTATATGACTTTCTAGATCGAAGGACGCCATCTTGCCATCAGACAGTTCCCTAATTATCCTCACGAGTGGACCCTGTTCCAGACCTCCCTAACTTAAAAAAACTCTTAAGCAGGTACTGAAAACTAAATCTGGATCCTCCGGGCTAGCAGTCAGCAATGCTAACGACTAGACCAAAGAGGCGATCAGAGTTATTTTCTACTAAGTGCCAATCAACTTCATTCTTTTTCGCTAAGTAACTCTTTAATCAAAGAATTGTGTGTGTGTGTGTGTGTGTGTGTGTGTCAAAAGACAGACAGTAAACGAAGCTGAAGATTGAACGTCCAAAGTTTCCTACTTATTATTATCCACTGCCACAGGAAGTTGGTGTCCAGAACATCCAGTTAATGTCAACGTAAGACAGGAAACGTCTGTAGATGTCATCTCCTTTAGTTTCGCTTTGGGTACAGCCTCTCTAAAATTATCTCCTCGACCTCGTGAGTGCATATGAATGTTGGTGTGTGTGATTCTTTCACTCTTCACCACACCGTTCATTTTTACGTTAGGGGCAGGATTCTTACACCTGTAGAAGGGAATAAAACTTTTCCCTGTCATAAAGAGTGGGAAGTAAACAAATAAAAGCATCAACTACAGAAATTGCATATGCGTTGGTATAAAATATTTCATATATATTATTATAAAATGCTGTAACAACGTGAAGTTACTTCCATAATACACTGTGATATTTGGTAATGGGAGGTCTGAATTAATGAGGTGGACTGCCAAACTTTTTTTTAAATAAACTAACCAAAGCGGCAAAAGTCTCACAGGAGTCATTCGTTAATTAGCCTGCAGTTAGTGAATCGCTAGGAGAGTTTAACGGTCGGTTATCATCCTAACTAATCAGAGCTTTAGGTAAGCTATCTCTATCTCAAAAATAAAGTAAACCATACCAACCATATAACTAACTAACAGTTCTTCGACAAAAGGCACTAACTTCATAATTATATAAAAATGAGCTTTCTATAATTTTGAATGATTCACTTATAGGTCCACCCTACCTTGCTGTCACTCACTCAGGCTCGCATCAGACTTAAGCACTGTTTCAGTAAGTATTAACGCTAAGCTTATGTTTAGCCACACTGTAATCATGATAGTATAGAGTTATTTTGCCTATTTTCCTCAGAATCATATGTTGCTGGCAACCATGATAGTTTGTTATTTCTATTAGCATTTTCACAAACTATAAACATGTCAGTTATGAATTATATTATACTGAGTCACGAGTAATTTAAGTATTAATAAACCTGTAAGCTCATAATATAGCTCATAGACATAATTAGTTAAACTTAATTCTAAAAGAAATGCAATATGAAAAATGCTTTCAAGAATTATCATAATTAATATCACAAGAGAGTCTGATATTGCCGATAAATTCACCAACGTAATGAGTAATATATATATATATATATATATATATATATATATATTACTTTTATTCTTATTCTATTCATGAAATAGTTCTAACCCTATACTTAGCTCTTCTATTGGAATTACTAACAATCGAATTCGTCTATTGCTAGATGGCTTAAAAAGGTTAAGATACACAATACAAATATATAATTATTACAATTTAACAATTTTTTATTATCCTGTGCTGAATTTCAAATATATATATATATTTGTTAGTGCCAACTTCAAATCAGAGTTTAAAATTCACTCATTCCTTGTACCTTCATTAATGTTGTGTATTTACTTAAATGCAGATTTTGTTTAGCTTTTTATATTGGACTAACGTCCACTATGGAATGACAATCACAAGCGTTTGGTAAAAACCCGTTTCCCATTGCCAGTAGCATAAAACGCCAATTTTCACCAAGCCACGTTCGATGACTGTTTTTCCCTTACTCTCATAAATGCCGCCCCTCCATTCAAACTTACTTCACTTAGAGACCTGGAGATGGCAGCTATAGTTTTGCATAAGGCCCGTATTCCACCTCAATATTTCTTTGTAATACTGTCAGATTCGCCAAACCACTTTACTCAGCTATAGTTGCCAGCTTTGCCACCACGTCATAACCCTTATGCCTCACTAAGAGAGACATTGCTCGCCACAGTTCAGTTTACTTTCAGCAAGTGTTCGAGAGATAATGCTCGAAATATTGTGGTTTTAGTGTTTAGTTTTATTACGGTTTTTAGTGTCAACTTTTAATGTGAAATATTTATATTGCATTCTAAGTGCTTTTATGAGTTTTATGATTTTTAGAAGTTTTTATTATTCTGTGAACAGTATATATATTTGAAATTCGCGCACAGGATATTAACAACAATTGTATGAAATGTTATAATATGAATATATACATATTCAGAAACCGTGAAACTGAACTAGAGGAAACATGTTTCATTTTGCGTTAATTTATTATTATTAATATTGTTTAAAGTATTGGGGTTGTGCCTTTTATAATGAAATTTAGAAATGATCGACATTCCTTTCACTTCAAAGGTGAAAGCGTCAGAGTAAAGCAATTCTTGTTTGCTGCAAAACGAGGTGCTTTCTGGGTGGATGTGATTGCTGCAATCGAGCAAAACTTGTGTACAGTTTCCTTGCATTTGGAAAGTGTACTACTTGGGTAGAGGAAATAAGCTTCGGTAGTCATTACACAGGCAGAGATGCAAAACAAATCTTATCCTATCGCTTATGTAATTATAGTTCTGTAGGAAAACAATATAGACTGCCCCAATCTAATGCAGCTACCAGTTGGAATACATTGCGCTGTTTATGTACAAGAGTTAGTCAATAATTTTTTTGACAACATAATTTTTTTGACAACATGCCTTTACTCAACTTGGTGATCACTGTCAAAGTAGTGCTCATTAAAAATTCAAGGAGTATTCAAGTATACGGAATCTTGTAAGAGCTTTTAGTATATAATTTTTAATTTTATCATAGCCTGTTAATATGTAGGCTGTTCGTGTAAAACACCAACAAAAATAGCTATAATTTAAAATGTATACGTCAAAGAGAAATCAATAAATCTACCTATATTTCCATTGCAGTTTTTTTTAATTTTATGTAATAATTGTTGTTACGGAGATCTAGATTGATAAATGAACAAATAATAACAAATTGTTAAACGTGTAAAGCTAGAGCTATGTAGATGAATGAGCAGAAAAATCTCGTGTGTTTTTAGTTAGCAGAAACGAAGTCTGTGAAGCATATACGCCTAGAATTCAAAGACACAAATCTGTTTCTGACTAACGGCCTGGAATACAAAGTTAAAAAAGTAGGAAGCTTGCTTGATCCAGAAAACTGATTAGAGTTCCAAAAAAAAAAAAAAAAAAACAGTGAGCATATTCGAGTCTGCTTTACAAGAAGCTCAAGAAAAGCAGATTGCAGCTCCAGTCTCCATCTTTGGGTACACAAAATGCAAATAACACGCAGATCAAGCCCGACGATAAAGGCAATGGGCTGACTTACTTTGCAAGTGCCTTTGACAAAATTGATGAAGACAGTTCGTATTTAGCTGTTGTGTGTTTCTCTGACCAGTCAACTTTCCAATATCAGAAAAAGTTGATAGACACAACTGCAGAATCTGGGGAAGCGAGAATCTGCGCGTTGTCTTTGAACGCCAACGTGATTCGCCCAAAATTAAAGATTGCATGTGACAGATCCCTTCTGTTTTGCTGAACCTGTAACCTGGACATCCTCGATACACTTGGAAGATGTCAAGCCTGTTGTCAAACTCTCCTTGCAACTCTCAGCCAATGTTAAGTTCTAGACATTGCTAGCTGGAGCACAACATAGAATTCAAGCATGTCATGTTGAAATTTATCGAACATTAAAATTAGCATTAATTAATGTGTTTATTAACTTTCAATTAAGCAAGTCTTTTATTTAATAGTTACAAACATTTTTTATGTTTTAAGCGGACCTATGTATATTTTAATAGTAAATTATCTCCCTATAACAATGAAAACTTCGATATTAATTAATTCAGTTCGAGATGTAAATAATTCTAAATGCTTCATTCATATTTATAAGTCAATACATGAAGATATTTAGATGCATATATGAAACAGAACTTAAATTGGTCCCGAATTGTTTAGTTAACATTAATATAAAACTTGACTAAAGGCGGTAGGGTAGATCTCCTCGAGTACAAGCACACAGATCCTTATGGACTAACGTAGGCACGGAGATTAAGAATCTGCTTGAAATTTGTACATCTAGTGGAAGAACAACAGTATTATAGCCAGATATAACTATGAAGAAGGAGGAAGCAGAAATTCTCCCTCTAAAGCAGCGAAGGGGGGAAAAGCGGAGGGTGGGATTCCCAATAGAGTACAGGCAATGCTTCCACCGCAGCAAGCAATAATCATCATCAATCAGCCAAAACCCCGAAACGTAGCTCGCGATTGGCTTGTTACGCTCAGTAATGGGTCTGCGCTATTAACAGCTATGCAAACTTTAGGCCAGAGTTGAATGTTCCCCAAGTGCTCCATTAGACACCCCACTCCTCTTCACGGGTCAGCGTACGTCGACAGTTTAGCAACAAGATGCGTAAAGGTCACAGTGCGGTACACTCACCCCACCATAGCGCTTTTAACGGCCGTTATCATTAGGTTTATGGACATGCTGTAGGCTTCCATTAGCTTAACTGGTGATTTATCATTCGGAAGTGTCATATGAAGGCTTTCTTACGGGATCAATTATTGTAGCTTACCACAAGTTGGGAGACTGTCGCCATCTGGATGAAAATGTGAAAAGCGTTGTCTTAGAAGAAAATGTGTTAAAGGATTCTAGGCTCGCAAATGCCATGTCCATGTCACATTCCCTTTCGTGAGAAAATCTGTAAGTGTGGAAATCGAGGCATTGTGCTAATCGACCAATATCAGTTATTGATTTTCCTGGACAGACTATGAGCTCCAATGGTGCTTCAGAATGCCATTTCAACATTATTTTTCTTTGAAAATTAAGCATAGATGTTACAGTTATTCTTAAAAATGTATACCAACATTTGCGAACAGAAATTAATGTCACTCCTTTCCAATAAGAGTTTATTTACAAAATAATAATGAAGGAAATTACAAAAAATTAGTAAGGCAAATTAGAAAAGTTCGTTCGTAGTCTCCATGGGAGGATTCAGAATATGATATTTAGTAACAAGGAGCTTGAAGACTAGAAGATCGTATCGTACAGGCAACTTACGGCCGCAATCTCTGCTTACTCTATGTCGTATGTTACCCCGAGAGGTAACTTCCAGGGGTTTATGTGGTCCTTCGAGCAACAAGGGAGGCTCGAAGCAGATATGTAAATAATTAAAGAGCGTCTGGCTATACTTGCCAGATGCTCGTAAGTTGGAAGGCAGTAATTGGAGCTCAGCAGTCATATTAAGGAGTGTGAGAATGATATCCAATTATCTTTCCAAAATAAACAAGTCAACTCATTTTGTTATTACTGTTTGTTGTGAGATTGACAAAAAGGTCATGGAGGTCAGGCCTCATTACTGTTTCCTTTCAAAACACTTGGAGTCATAAATATGCATTTTGGAGCGATACAAGCTGGAATAACAAACAGTTCAGAATTAAGGACTTTTTAATAGTGTTTAATGCCTGTTTTTACTACTGAGGCACCACAAGCGGTGGACACTGATGATACATGAGATGAAATGATAAACTGGGAAAGGATTTATTTTAAGGAACGAAGCGCTCAAGGCCTAAGTTTAGATTTCTCAGCATTTTCCACTTATGGTGATTGAGGAAAACCTGGAAAAAATGTCAGTCAGGGAGGACGGTCCTGGTAGGTATCGAACCTCAGACCTTCCTCTTACAAGTCTGCGCCTTAACGACCTCGGCCACCCGTGGCGGTAAAATAAAGAAGCATTCTGTATGTGGAGAGGTTAAGGAGTTAATTCATAACATACTCTTCTCTGAATAGAAGACATGTACAATATATTGAAGTCAAAGGTCACGGTAATATTAATGACAAATATGTTATTCTAATATTGAAAAATTTATCATTGGGATTGGATTGATAGGGATGAAGAAGGGCATTTCGGTACGCCAGCCAGCCTTGCTCAACAGTTGGTACAAGCGACCTATGCCCGCAGTGAGGGCACTTCTTGGAGGGAGAACGGCGCCACCCCGTTCGATAATTAACGGCTGTTATTTGAAGACAGTAACATTGTAAAACTTACTTAATTATCTATAAATTGAAAAGTTTATTGTTTAAAACCCACGGCTTCAAGATTTAACAAACATTTTACATATTATGACAGTCTGCAACTGCAGATATAGTTGCAAGAAGTAGAAGAGGACCAATTTAGCAAATTAGTTATTTATAAAATATGGAAGTTCCTCTGTTGAAGTATTTTAAATAATTTTACAAAAAAGTGAGCATGGCGTTGCATTGCATTTTTCCTTTCTTTCTGTCTAAACTTAAAAATCATACTTATAAATATAAATAGCGAATACCCGTTTTAATTCAAAATAAGTGAAATGCGAGTATATCAGCGTATACGAAAGCTGCTGGTCGTTATTAATATCAAAGGACTACGACATAGTATTTTTTAAAACAGAGAATAATGAATACCGCTGAGTTGTTCGCAGCAAATATATACAATATTATTATTTACGAAAGAAAAAGTATATGTGATTCCATGTTCAGAGAAAACTACAGAGCCTTCATTTGGACACGTGGCCGACGTAACGGGGCTTTGCCTGTACTTTTTTAACCGGTTCTTCTTGCATGACTCCTATGTGAGAATAAACTCATTTATTTTTAGACAGATTCTCTGTTGTTCGTGTGCCTTACAGATAAATTGTTCGTAATCTTGAGAATAACTTTGGGGAAACGGGATTGTTCTCAATAAAAAACCGAAAGTAAAAAGCCTTGTTCTTACAGAGGAAAATTATGACATCGGAGAATAGTTAGAACTAAGTCCAACATTTTTTTCAGAAAACTTGCACAGGAATCAAGAATTTCGCAAACCTCGGCTTAAAATGCCACTAAACTTTTAAAATTAAAACCCTATAAGACAACTGTTGTTCAGGAATTGTAACCACGCGATAATGTGAGTAGAGTTAATTTATGCAATGGGATGTTGGATAATGTTAATGATCGCTCTGCTGACCAGCGATTACTTTTTTTACGAAACATGGTTTTATTTACATGGTCATGTAGCAACACAAAACACTAGGTACTGGAAAGCAGAAAACCCCGATCTAGCATACGAAATGCTATTGTATCACAAAAAATGGCGTTTAGTATGCTGAGAATGCTTACAAAAATCTGTGCGCTTGAATTTACGGGACTATGTATATCCGAATCAGTCGGAAAACAGGTTATTTCCCGGGGCCAAGCAAATTCCCGTTAATCCGGCCACGCGTCCAAACGAAGGCTCCGTATTTCATTAGTTTATATTCATCTATTGATAAGAGTCTAGGTTGACCAACTTCCTGGGTACTATTCCTGGGATTCCAGATACGACTCCCGTATATTTAATTGGGATTTTTCCTTGACTAGAAAGATTCCCCAGACACATAGTCTGGTCAGGTCTCCTAGCGCAACAAAATCATATCCTGTTTCTCTCCATTGGGTCGATGTAGCTGTATCTCACGAGAGGCTTGGCCTCACAAGACAACTACAATATCCTAACGCCAAAATGAGGGGTGTCCAAGTACAAGGGAATAGTGGGGAGTAAAAATTAAGAGACCCCAAGTTTCTATATTGGTGTATTGCCATTTGACTCAAAGAACTTTAGGGATGAACATGGCACAAAAATATAAAATACTCGTGCTTATCAAATTATACAAAGAAACTACGATGGAAATATAATCGGCATTTTTTTCTTTTTTGCTCAAATGAACGCTGCCCAAGAACCCTTGAATCAGTCTCTCTCAATTTCAGTGAGGATTAGGAGAGAAAAAGCTCATCCCTGTTAGTTCATGCACATATTCAATACACATGATGTCAAATGCACTATATCTTATTTTAATATGTTTACACAAGAAACCACAAGTATGTCTTAGCTATTTTTTAAAAAATAGCAAAACTATTATTGGCTATGCTTTTATTTTCTATGACGTTGGTGATTTTGGATTGTCGATGACACCCAACAAACGAAACGTTAATGCACACGGTTTTCTACAAGCTAGCAAAATGTTGTACATGTCTTCTTATTTCACTTAGTAATACTATTTAAAGCCCTAAAATGTATTGCATATTTAGCTTGCTTGCTTTCTTTGTTCCGTTTTCTCTTTTTTCTTTCTTTTTTCCCCCTATCTTCTTCTTCTTCTTCTTCTTCTTCTTCTTCTTCTTCTTCTTCTTATTATTATTATTATTATTATTATATTATTATTATCATTATTATTATTATAACAGAGGAACTAACTCTTACAATGATGAAATTTCATTCGGACTGTTGCCAGTTTTCTCTGTTCACCTTTCTCTACCCCTTACTTTCCCTTAGCTGTTTTTCTCTTATCTGTCCATAGTACTTCGAACTGTTTTGCATGAGAATTGTCTCGCAACATATTTTAAGCGAGAGAAATTGAATTTGGACAGAGAATGAACAACAGGTAAAGGACGGAAAAACTGATCGAAGGTTCCTGAAGTTGATCTTGGGTTGGGCTTCGGAAGCGTAGATTTTTGTAACTTTTCCTCTCCAGCGAAATAGGCTGGAAAAGTTGCAAGGTAGCGTGTGTAACATGCACCCCTCCCTTCTCCTGCACA
>CM060831.1:68770000-68867500 GCA_030762175.1 Metallyticus violacea
AAGATGAGTTGACAATATACTGGGAAACAACTCACTCTTAAAGTTATGAAACATATGTATTAGGCAACATGGAATACTAAAATGACTTGTTGAGGAAATGGCATACTATGCATTTGCTATTCTGTACATAGCATAGCAACATTTTTTTAATAGTGTTTAACGCCCGTTTTTACTACTGAGGCACCACAGGCGGTGGACACTGATGATACATGAAATGAAATGATAAATTGAGAAAAGATATTTTTAAAGGAAGGAAGCATTCCACGCCTAAGTTTAGGGTACCTCCCCGGCATTTGCCAGTTATGAGGACTGAGGAAAACTTGGAAAAAACCTCAATCACGGAGGACGGTCCTGCCGGGATTCGAACCCAATAACACAGCAGTATACATTAATTAACCCTTGCACAAAATAAAGGAGAATTAACTCAATATATATATATATATATATATATATTAAGTCTTGTCTTACAGCATGTCGGTCCTGGTGGTGTAGTGGTTACCATACTTGCCTCCTAAATCCAAGATCGCGGGTTCGGCCAGGACCGATGGATTTTTTCGGGGCGTAAAAATCCTAAGTATGGCTTCCTTCGGAAGGGAAGTAAAGCCGTGGGTCCCGTGTCGTACATTTACGGCACGTAAAAGAACCTCAAGCCTGAAAGAGAGGCCTCTGAGCCGGCCGTTTCACGCCCTGAGTTGAATGGGACGCTGATGACCTGAACTGTTAAAGAGCGTCCATAAATAAATCATTCAAAAAAAAAAGTTCTTACAGCATGAAACTACAAAAGCCCAGCTCGAAATATTGTGTGTTTTTATTGTTCAGTTTTGTTTTAGATTCAAGTGTTAACTTTTTATATTAAAACGTCTCTTATGTATAAAACAATAACTAGAAAAGCAGAAAAGGATAAAACACTAAAAAATAAAGTCACAGATTTGCAAACGCTTTATTTTGAACTGCTTGGGTTCTTCTATGGCAAGAAGACAAGTTACATTAATAATAGTGTTATATTATTTTTCATTTATATATATAATGAAGTGGGTCTTTGCGGATGTAAACGCTTGTTATTTCTTTCCGTGGAGAAGTTTGATTTAAAAAGATCTGTAATGTACGTTTCTAATATTTACAACCGCCAGAACCAGTTGCGAATTATTCAAATAATTATTTAATAAATTCTTCTTAAACAATAATATCCTGAACTCTGGAGAGTTCAAGTTTGGCAAAAATATGTACTTCTACTTCTAGTTTTTGTTATCGTTGAAGGAAAAAGTGGCTCTGTTTGTAAACATGAGCTGGCCATTTTCATTTGGAATTTAAGCGTGCGTAAAGAAATGCACGTTTTGTCTTTTATGGAGTTAACTTCCTGTTTGTAAAGATGTTATTTTTCTTATCTCAAAGGTTCAATAATCTTGGGTTAGAATATGACAGGATAACAAAAAAAAAAATAAATAAATAAATAAAGACATTGAAGGAATTCCGTATACTAATATTTACGAAAGTTGCATCATAAACCCTATTGAACTTTTCAGAAATAAAAAAAACAAAACAAAAATTATTCATTTTTTCTGTAAAATTTCCTTATTAAATTTGCAGATAAAAGTTGCCGTAATATAAAACAATTACTTAAAACAATATGGAACATGTAAGAAGAACAAAATTATTGCCATAATAATAATGGTAAATATTATGTAATTTAACCCACAGGAAAAATAAATAAATATATTTGCAGCACAGAGTCAACTCTATCCACTCTACCTTACATTTACATCTATTTAAAGATAAAGATAAAGACCCCACCCATTAATCAGTAAAAGGTGAAAGATATAAAGGACAAATTTGCAATATTTTATGTAGAGGTACAATCATTTGCAAATAGTGTCTAACGACGTATTTGTAGTCTAAAGACTTATAAGTTTATAATTAATATGCTAACACTATCCTACAAAGACGGTTCCAGGTCTTTTGCTTGTTAGTAAACAAGCCAATAACGGGTTGCATCAGCCGACAATATTCGCTAATTTTCCTTTACAGGTGCTATAGTTATCATACTTTGGGGTAGCTGCGGTCAATCTCGCAATATCTTATAAGGAATTGTAACCATAGGCGCCGACCTGGAGGGGCCTCGACCCCCCATTATTTCCAAAGAGTGATGATAATATCAACATATTTAATTTTTAGTTTTAATCTGTTAAATGTTATAAACGATATACCCTTGTTTGTGAAGAATTTATAAGCAGTTGCAAGGCGATGACGTGGCTAACATAAGGTCATTCTTTCAACTAAATGGGCGGTTCGCCGTCACTATTCTCATATATCATTCCAGTTGATTCGATGTCTTAAAGAATTGTCAGAAACAGACTCATCAGATCTTAACATAGTGCTGCCGAAGAGAACAACGATAAAATCTTGTTTTGGCTGACAGACAAGTGAAAGTGAACGAATTAGCAGAGGCTAAGGGTATCTCTATTGTGCATCATGAAAAAACTTTGAGCAAGGCCGGTGTTGGGTCTGCTTACTCCGTAGCAAAAGGAAATCGTCTATCGACCGCTTGGGAATGTTTAAGAACAGCCCAATTGACGTTTTAAGCCGTGAAAGATGACTACTGCAGTTTCAAAAGGAAATCTCTTGATTGACTACTTGGAGAAGGGGCAAACCGTTACTGGAGAGACTAAAGACCAATAGGAGTTGTCAAAAAGAAGTTGTTTCACCACGACAATGCGCCGGTTTGTTCAAGTCGCGTCATTCATAACAAATTCACCGACGTAAGATTTGAAATGCTTCCGCAGTTGCCGTATTAAGCTGATTTCTCTCCCTCGGATTACAGTTTCTCCCGAAACTCAAAGCGTTCCTTCATTTAAGCCAAATAGGCTAATATTATGAGAACCTCGGAGAGACCCACTTCCAGGAGGAAATCACCAACCTGGAGGAATGTTGGAGCAAGTGGAGGAGTCTATGTCGAAAAAAAAGTGCGTTGTAACACTGAACTTGTTATCTTCAATGTCAAATCATGGTGTACTTATCAAACCATCTGTGTAGTTAGTGGTTTCTCTGAACTACCTGTCAACCCTATACCGCATTCCTTGCTAAGGCAATCTTGTAACATTGTTTTGCTGAAAAATGCTAAGGGACCCACGCTTTCAGTCCCTCCTGAAGGACTTGTGCTCCAGATTTTTAGAATCTCTCTGACATTGACCTGCTTTTAATATGGGCTGTTCAGCTTCTCAGGAACTGTGATCTGTGGCAAGGGGTGAGGGATGTTCGGCAGCTTCTTCAAAGATCAATAAGACTCCGGATATGACTCGACTCTACGAGAGCAGGAGGTCAAGCAGGAAATGACCTGCAGGTGGCAAAAGTAGCACAGGTAAAAAGAGAAATACAGGCAAACAGGACCATAAATCAGGAGGGTTCTGATATGTAAAGCGCACAATTCACTGTTTCCCAACATACTTTATTTATTATAAAAAGCGTTTTTCTCAAAACTTCATATTCACTTATTCAAAATGTCCTACTCATTTCGTTTTTTTAAAAAAATAATTAAAATTTTCCAGAATGTGCAGAAGTATCCATTGTAATTTTCTACGAAACAAAATACATGTTAACACAAATAAAAATTTTAAAAGTATGAAAAAATGGTCAATTTTAAAGATTTAAAAAATGATCACTGTTCACTCATCAAATTTATTTAAAATATCTCTGGGTAAACTTTTTGTGCGTTGTTCAAAGCTCTAATTGCAAAGATGCTAACCAATTGCCAACCTATTTTGGCTTCTGTTGCCTATTTTAAGGTTTAAACCTTTTTCCTGTTTTCAATCATTATGGATTTTTTCTGGGATAACTTACGCATTTTAAAAATCACATAAAGAATTTCAATATACCGAAGTAAAAATAAAGTTATAAAATTTAAATGGCATGTTCACCTCACAAAAATATCTATTGAGAATATTGTTATATATTTATGGTTTTTTAAGAGTCAGAAACTTTCTCCTGAGCTCATTCATTTAATCTTTTTAAATAGCAGTGAAAGGAACACACAGTTACCTCCGGCATACTAGGAAGTAGAGAGGATGAGGGAAGTGCTATGGCTTTGAATAGTCCTGGCATATGTGCTTGAATCAATCTGAGCGAGACAATTATAGGGACTTCTAGGAAATTCGTGGTGCGGATAACTTCTCAACTGCTTAAATGTAACAAACAATTGCAAGCAAGAAAGACGAGAGCGGCACAGCAGTGCATTAAACCCTCCCTACAATGTGTTCAGTACGGAAGTGAGAGAGATACTAACTTGATTCCCTATAAACGCATAAACAGCAAATTAACTTGACCACAAACCACTGCGCATCTTTAATGCCTTGAAAAAGCATCTTGGTATTGCTTGTAATCGAGAAAAATAAGCTTAAGTACTCTAATTATGTGATAAAGAAATTATTAAATATCTTAAATGCCTATTTTCATTAATAATGAATTATATTGCTCTGTTCTCATTGTAAATGAATGCCTACTTTCATTATATTGCTGCTTTTTTCATTAAAGTTCCTTTTTGCCTGCCTATTTTAACCCAAATGAATGTCCGAACTTCCGGATGCTTATGAGAGAGTTATCTGGTGAATTTCCTTGCGAAAATTTATCGAAAGACTATCTGTTTCATAACTGCTATCTGACGTTTCTGAAACCAGATCTAAATAAATCTACTACTTATTTATTTCTTGAATATGCAAATTTTGTTACCTTCAGTTGTTTTTTATTTTTTTAACTTGGAATAAATCAACTTAATTCTATTATGGAATTTTTATGTTAAATATACTTCTGACAGATTTGAACTACCATCATACTAGATTTTAGTGTTTCTCAGAATACTTGAGGGCCACAGCTGCAATTGATCACTGGTGTTTACTATTCAGTCAGGAGTATTGTCAAGTCCCACCCATTACTTGGGGAACATCCATTCCTATGTCATATGTTGATTTCCTTTAGAGAAGTTGCGATAAACTCTCCTATATCATGCCACCTGCTACAAAGAGCTACATTGTCCAGGGAACATCTGGTCAAAGCCATGCTATGTCGTGGTTTCCTTAATTGGCTGTAGACAAGATTTATAGAGTTGCCTATCGACAATGGCAACCTGACTTTAACTTATGGGACTCTTTCAGTCTCTTATATTGTATCCCTTTCGGTTTCATTAAGCAATCGTATTGTAGATTCTGAAGCGGTTATAGCTAGTTAATCATCCAAAAACATAGGCGTAACAGAAGGTTCGAAAATTATAGAACACATTACCAAAAAGATCAATTTGAGAATGTAATAAGTGAATGCTATTTGAGCAGTTGTGTGTTATATAAGTTGGTTGCTGGGAATAATGGAACTATCTATACTTTCAAAACACATAATTTTAACAACTAATTCTTTAGATTGTTTCATAAATCATTGACAATCATATTTAAATTACTGTGTGTATAATTATAACTTTATTCTTCTCTCAGAAAATTTATTTTTTATTATTAGCCATATTAAATTACAAACATATAAAAATATTCTGGGATATTTTGGATTAAGTCAATAGGAAACATGAATTCGAAAGATCTGCAATTAGAAACTAGACATTGGCAAAAATGACTTTGATACTCGTAAAACAGGTCTTGGGGAAATCGTTGGAAAAACGAACTGAGAAAGCGTTCATGGGGGCTATGAAAGCTTCAGCGGTATTTTTTTGTATTTCAATAGTACGTAGATTAATCTGCTCATAGCCATATTATATAATTTTAATCTTAAGAAAGAAATGATTAATTAAATAAACAAGCTGCAACTAGAACTAGAGTTTTTTACAAACAATACATACCGCAATGACAACATTAAAATCCACTGTATCCGAGACAAGACACAAGCCGACGAACATCGCGTTAATGGGAGTTTTTTGAGTAATATATTATATAACTCAAAATTAAACACAGACATTGTTCTATACAATACTTTTCCCACCACTAGCATCTAAATTGGGCTTATTTTGTTATCCTTGCTATGATGCTTTTATTCGTAGTAGTGAATTAAAAATTAAAATTTTCTAAACTTTATTCACTCTTTGAAATTCATTTTGTATTAAATAAAATGAAGAAAAATAAGAGCAATTTTCGGGTAGTATTATTTATTATGAGCTATAATGAAATGAATTAAATTAATTAATACAATATTAAAATCAAGAGTTCTACCAACGTGCTTATTATCATATTCACGTTTATGAAAGATAAGAAAATATACGCCTACTGTAACTGTTTATGTTTTCACGGCCGGCGTTAATCTAATAAAATGAGATTTCCGGACTGCGTGATAACGTACGTTGCCGCACTGCGATTGGCGGACTGGTATCCAATGAGAAGGAAGAGGGCGGTGCTTCGTCCCCATATATACTAGACTGGGCAGCTACGAGCGTCACTTGAGCTACAGAAATCGAATGGTGAATAGTTATCCTCTGAAGATGCCCGACGGAGTGACGGGCGAAACGTCAGTCTTTTGGACCACGACCAATAAGCCCGAAAACCTCATTTAATTGGATATTCGCCTACTGTTTCTCCATTCACAGAACAAATTATATTCCTTTACAAATACGAAGCTTACTTCAGAACTAGTGAAGAGATAGTAACCTTATCTTCACTTAAAACCTTTTCCGGTATAGTTATATACTTTTCTTTGGACATTTTCATTTAGCACTGCCGTACTTCTATATATCCACAGCATATATGGACGGCTTGGGTATTTGACGTGGTTGAATTCTGAGAGAGCATGTCACGAAATTGATTGTTACTACCCCCTTCAGATGGCGCTGCATAAATAATGGAATGACATAGTCGAGCACAAACTGAACACATTTATTGCAACTGTTTTAATAAATTGAATAGCTACCAAGTATGTGTATGCCATCATCCTTAAACATAAGTTTAAGGTTGGTTGCAGTTGGTGATTATGTTGGCACTACCTGCTACCGATAATAATACTAATACTAAAACAAACTATATGATCCTTTCTTCGTTATTATTATTATTATTATTATTATTATTATTATTATTATTATTATTATTATTATTATTATTATTATTATTATTATTATTTCAGGTTATGTTAAACTGTTGCCATATGGTAAAATGGTACCAAGAAAATGAATACAGAATAATTAACAAATCAGGTGGTATTTATGTAGTGAAATTTGCTCTTTGATAATTGCTTATATATAGTAATTTTGCAGAACACCACACATATCTCTTTACGATATTCTTCTCTCCCTCACCCACTTGATTATCGAGTATTGGTTATCCTATGATAAAGCTGCTATGATAAAGCTGTAAAGCCCGGAAAACACGATGTACACTTTTCAGAGATCTATTATTTACGGTAGTTATAAAACTAAGCTACGTTTACCAACTCCTTAACTTAATTTTTAAAATCAGAGACGTTGTTATATTTTCTCAGCTAAACATAAAGTAGGGATTTAAGAGAAAAAATAAAAGTAATAACAGTATTGCCTAAAAATGCTTTACCATCATTCAGAAACCACCAATAAAAATCAAAAACGAAAGTCGGAGTAAAAAATACGATTTATCCATCTTCATTATTGTGGTGCATTACTTAATCACCTTTTATTTCAGTGACAAATACTGGGAATTCATGTCCATTTTGAAAATATAAGCACATTTTCGTTATAATTAACGTTTTAATTAATAAATCTCAACTTCTACATGTACTAGCTGTTCATTACAACAGCGCGTGAACTCCAGGTATAGGAGTTTCCCCCCCCCCCCCCTCGTTTTCAAGAGTGAAATTTGGTAACCAGAAATTTTGGAAGTGGATCTTATCCTAAGTCCTTCAGGGTATAAGGGCCAACTTTATGAAATGCAATAAGAAAATGGCTTGACATCCTACCGAATTCATCAACTGGGTGAATACCCTATTTACGAAAAAACTAAATAATACCTCATTAATGACATTATAGACCTTAGTACCGCCACTGGTGGTCGAGGTCGTTAAGGCGCCGACTCGTGAGAGGAAGGTCTGGGGGTTCGAATCCTACCAGGACCGTCCTCCCTGACAGGTTTTTTTTCCAGATTTTTCTCACTCCTCGTAAATGGCAGATGCCGGGGAGACACCCTAAAACTTAGGCCAGGAACGATTCCTTCTTTAAAAATAAGTCTTTCTCAAAGTATCATTTCATCTCATGTATTACCAGTGTCCATCGCCTGTGGTGCCCCTGTAGCAAAAACGGGCGTTAAACTCTATTCATAGACGTCAGAGAATATACACACTCCTGAAATTTGCATGTTGTCATACTAAATGCCCTCAGAGTGGATCGTGCATGTATCAATAATCTGAGATCGACGTCCGTACCGCAAGCTTTCTTTTTAGGAAGGTGCTGGATGAAAACCTCCAGGATGTGATCATGAATGGGTGACTCAATTATACGGAGAAAATCAGTAAAAATTCACAAGGTTCAAGAATAACTATTTCACTGTAATTTACTAAAGAACAAAATCACATACATAACATGTGCGAATGAATTTTAATTATAAACTATAAAGTGTGAAAAGTAGCATTTTAATTTAGCCTACAGAAAAAAGAAGAATAAACAACAGCATCAATAATGCAATGAAAATTTACAGCATGACTAACTCTTGGGTAAACAAATATAAACACTAAAATTCATTTAAGTTTTTCATGACAGTTATTTTTTTAAAAATTAAAACGTATATATCAACATTACATAAATAAATTATTATACTATCCCTAATAAATTTATTTTAAAAATACCACCACTTTTAAATATGTTCATATTGGAGATATTTTTATTGGCATTCGAGTATTCACCAAAAAGTTTCTAAAATCTTGCCAAAAGTATCATGTCTTTACAATTTGCCTTAGCATTGCACATTTATAGACAAAAAATTATAAAATGCACTTTAAGCGAAACAGAAAATTAAATGCAATATTTGCAATAAAATAAAATTTTGGTAATGCAGAATACCTGGGTCACCGAATATCTCCTTATTTACTTATTCTGGCACAGTTAAGACATTAGACATTCTCTTCCGCTCTACCATATAATAATAATTACACTAAGTTTTAGCGACATTATATTACAATTATAATATAAAGAGTAACAAGGACAATACGCGTACGCATATAAAGCTGTGTATATAATGAAAATGGCAATAAATATATTAGTAAAACATAAAAATGCGAAAACTCTAACAATACTATGAAGGAGATAGGAACATTTATAACAGTAATAATAATAATAATAATAATAATAATAATAAAAGTAATGTACAGTATAAATTATACAGCATACAAATAAATATCTGTATCGTAACATAAAAATCTAAATGTAGGGTAATAGATTAGTTCTAATAACAATTTCTTATGAAATGCTCCTAAAGTTCGGCGGTCTCTGACATCCCGTGGCAATGCATTCCAGAAACGGGCAGTGGTTACGGTGAATGATGATGAGTAAAGTGATGTTCGGTGCAATGTAATAATAGAATGTGCCCGGATTCAGAACGTGTATTAAGACTATGAGAGGAAGATAATTTTGAAAACGAGAAGATAAATAAGACGGAGAAGAGCATGGATATTTTTGAAAAATAGTGTGAGACAATGGATATTTCTTTTATCTTTCAAGCGGAACCAAGACAGCATATCGAGGGAGGGTGTTATATGATCGAACAAAAGCACATTGCAGATAAAACGTATACACATATTATGAGCATGCTGTAGTTTTTGAATTAGATTAGAGTTTAAGTCTGTCGGGACAAAATCGCAATAATTCAAGTGAGGCATCATCAGGGATTTCATCAAAATATTTTTTTAAGGTTCTGGATATAATATTTTAAAGGTGTGGATTAGCGAACAGGTTTTCCTGTAGGTTCCAGCAATATGACATTCCCAACAGAGATTAACGTCTATAATAACTTCAAGGTATTTCGTACAATCAGTGAAGGAACTACAGTTAGATTGATATTAATGGGAGGAATGTTGTCTATGTCTATGGTACTTAGCAATCGCTGGTGTCCCACAAACCATACCTGAGAGTTTAATGAATTAAACTCAAGGCCCAGAGTACCGTCTATGAATGAACTGCCTAGCTAAATGATATTAGTTCAAGGGTGTATGTAAAGGTGTAAGTCGTCAACTTAGAAATGGTATTTACAGACACAGTGAAGAAGCTTCCAAAATAATTCTAGTTATAAAGTCGAAAGGTACCCACGTTCTGGAGCTTCTTTGCTAGGTTTTAACTAAAGAGAAGTGTCTGGTGATCTAAATATATTGAACAGCAATTCACACTCTGAAATGAGGTATGCATAAGCTCAGAGAAATAATAAATATAAATATAAATCGCGGAAAAGATGATATGGGAACGAACGGCACAGGAGATGGTGCTGTTTCGCTTGGGCAGGCATTCCTTAAATTAGCGAATTAAGCTTCATTTATTAAAGTATTACTAACAGGTCAAAATTATGTAGAGAAAATTATGGGAAAGTACATAACCTAATACCAGTGCTCAGAAAATTTAATTTTTGTTGATGACAATGTATGTTCCAGTAATCTTGGAAACTCCGTAAATGAACTGTTCATCTTTAAATTCGGTTTGCTTCAGAGATAACTTCATAACCATCTGCCATAGAGAGCTTACAGAGAAATTACCATATATAGCATTTTGCTGTTATTAAATGTCATTTAATTTTTAGATAATTTATTTATTTTATATAATTTGCTACTTAGAAAACCACAGTGTAATCTACCTGTGCCAAAATAGGGCAAATAGCACTGTATTACTTTCTTTAATATTTCACACGCTAAGTATAAATCAGTTAACGTATTATTTTATGTTTATCTGTTTTTATAACTTTATAAAAGTTGAACTTGGTAGACATATACATATTAAATCAGTCTTAAAATATTTAAAACGTAATAAATTAAATTTATTAATATTTATAAAATTTATTTAGTATTTAACTATAATGAATTTTAATATCAAGTTTTGCAACAGGTAGGCATACAAAGCTAAAACAAAACGTTGACTATGTTAAGCACAGCTTGTGTGAAACCTTAGGCCCTTTTTATTACTGGAACCACTTAATACAGCTCATAATTTACTCTTATTTATCTGCATTAACATATGATTCTTTTGGAATAATAAATATTACGACAAAAATTTAAAATCTGATGTAACTCGCCATTTGTTTGTATTTTCCCTCTAAAAATCGTAATAAATTGAAGAAAATTGCGTACATGTAAAATGTTTATACGCTGTACTGTATGTAAACATTGCATCAGACAGCATTATATTCGAGTTTTAGAGCAGACAAGCATTAATTACGTCAGCCAGTCTCACCATGGTGGCCTTGGACAGGGCGCGATGAGTAGGAACCGGATTTTCATTAAGTAAAAATCGCTGAAACATGCATGAATAACTTTGAATAATTCATATCGCTCTAAGTACAGCTATTTTTTTTAATTCTGGACACAGAGTTTTGCTCGGGTGTATTTTTTTTTATTGCGATTGTCACCATCAAATGTTTAAATTTTGCAGCAATTCTTATTCTGTTGCTTGTTATGATTCCGTTTAGTGCGAGAAACTTCATTCATCGTCGCACGGCGATAAAGGACTTATATTCTGCTGTTTTTTTTTTTTTTTTTTGCACGTGACATTTTAAATTTTTCTTCTACTGTACATATTTGTCATAACCTGGATTTTTTAAAATAATGTTCTGAAAAATCTCTCAGTAATTTGGATATGTTCTATTAAAAGTAATAAGTGATTCACCCATTTTACTACTTGCTTCCAATGGTGAAATTGCAGAAGGAAAATGAATCAAATATGGAGCTATAGAAAAAAATGAGCCCTCACTAACGCCCACAAAAAGGAATGTCATCTGGTCATAGTGAATTTGCTGTGCTGTTTCTGACTTGAGGAAATAATTTAAACCAGAGGAAACGACAACGGAAAAAAAAAAAAAAAAAAAAAAAAAAACCAAGGGATTTAAACCCGTGACCTCCTATTAGCAAGTCCCAGGCGTTTCCGCCTATTACCTGAAATAATATTTTCTATATAGGTATGAGAAAAAATAGCTTTTCATTGTTTCCAAACTATGCAACTCACAAACTTGCTTTTTAATCCTGTTCTAAGGTTTGGATTTTCTATCTTAATATGATGATGAATGCCCTCCCTGTATTTCAGGTCAAAACGAAGGGTATATTTTAGTATGTCGATCATATACAATTTTTTTTTAGTTTTGTGGTATTTTATTTTAAAAGAATGATCTCTTCAATTATTGTTTTCAAGAATCAAAATACTTTATGTGTTGTACTATTTACAGAATAAAACACATTAAACTCTATTGTTGAAGCAAGGCATAAAGTTTTACTGTATTTACATATACATTTCGAGACTTTTGACCGAAGCGAAAGATCAAGGTTGTTACGTCGTGACTAAATTATCTCTTGTATTATATTGCAATCAAAATGAAGGTCTTTCACGTTGCATAAGGAAAAAAACCAGAAAATGTATGAAATATTGGTAAACTATGAATAATGGTATATACTTAATAGACAAACCCAAAGACAGTTTATTATCAATAGTTGCTCAGGTCAATTTTTGGAAAGTGGCTTCTTTGTAGGCTAAAGTCACCCAAAGATCAAGAACTTAAGTGTGAACGTTAGATTAGCGTTATTATTAGGTTTATTTAAGGACACTGTTTAACTCGCTGGTAAACATCGTCTCATTCAATTGAGTGCGTAAAACAGCTGATACATTTTGCCCAGAGGCCTCTTCTATCACGCTTGAGAGTCTTTTACGTGCCGTAAATATAGGACACGAGACCCACTTCTTTACTTCCCTGCCAAATGAAGTCATATTTAGGAATTACATCCTAAAAGGTCCATCGACCATGGTCGGATTTGAACCTATTACTGGTTCTACGAGACAAGTGTGGTTACAGCTAGACCACCATGACTGACTGCCTTAGCAAGTATGTGCATATAGCATTTCTCAAAATAGCAGTTCATTCTATCACTCTTATAATTTGTACTTTGCCTTATCTACCTCTTAATTCTGAAAATCCTGAGCCATTTAAAAGACTAATTAAATAGTTACTCAGCTTTTTCATTTGATCTTATTTTTATAGCTTTTTTGTTTAGTAATTAGTAATAACTAAAATTTTATAAAGCTTTTAAGAGAGAAGAGTGATTGCTAAATTCGTTTTTCGCGTGCAGGATTTTTCTCTAACTTTATCTTTTCTCAAGCAGCACAAAATAGGCCATTCGGTCTTGCTCCCAACTATTTGCTCTCCAGCATCTCGCACAAGTAGTGAGCTCGAACATTCAAACAATGTTCATCTCAGACCGAGGAGGTCTGCACAAAGTTAATTAATTGAACCCATTTTAATTGAAAGATTTAGAGAAAAGTGAAATAACTGAAATTTCTTGAAGTTTTGATTTATGTAACTGTTTTAGTTCATTATGAACGTTAATAAAAAATATAAATGGTTGATAAGTCTCAAATGTTCTTGCTGAAACATGGCGAGCAATAGTACATGCAAAAAATCGGCACTTTTTCCCCCTAACTCACAGAATTATCATAATATGACGAGCGAGTGAGTTCTAATGCAGCTCACTTGCCCCCTATACATTGGAGTTCCAAACATAGACGCCAGAGGGTAGTAACATGATCCATCTGTAACACGCTCACCGGTGATCGACGGACCACATTACTGTTGCTTTGTTTTATTTACGGACGATCTTTAACATCTGAGGTCATCAGCGTCCCATTCAAATCAGGGCGTGAAACGGCCGATAAATTTTGCTCAGAGACCTCTTCTTTCAGGTTTGAGGTTCTTCATCGTGCCGTAAATGTACGACACGGGACCCACGGCTTTACTTCCCTTCCGAAGGAAGCCATACTAAGGATTTTTACGCCCGAAAATATCCATCGGTCCTGGCCGGGTTTGAACCCGCTAGATCACCATGACCGTCGGACCGCATTACGCTAAATGATGAAAACAAAATGGGGTGATATGATGGAGCATCGGCGCAATGAGTGGCAAGAGAAAAACTATCCAGGCGCCTCTGGAATCGAACCCGGCCTGTCATGGTGGAAGGCGATCATTCTAAACACTTCGCCACGCCGCCGCCTCATCATTCTTGTTATTGGATTGAATTGTTGCGGACGGAGTAGGATGTTTCAGCCTTCTGTCTTGCTCAGCGTTTTAGCCTTTGGTCCCTACACCTCCAATGTTGGCACTTCCAAGGGGAAGGGATGAGATGAGGGAGACACTGAATATCCAGGATCCACGGGAGGTGAGGCACGGGGGAAGACAGACTTCCGATAATTGTTTCCAGTTATACAACCTCCTCAAAGTCGCTTCCATACCACAGATCTTGGAGACAGCGCAAGCCACTGTCACACCGCACCAACGGTCTTGTTCTGGCACTTTCGAATCTCTAAAAGAATGAAATTATGTGAAACACGACAACGACAGCGAAGAATTCCTGGAAAGGAAAGCCACGTCCCTGTACTCGCCTAACTAGAAGAAACCTTACAAAAAAAGAAGAAAAAAGAAAAAAAAAAGCCAAGATCAGGATGGTGAGCTCCAAATGATTTGAATCCTGGACTACCCGAATGTGAGTCCCAAGTTTCACTCCTAGAGCCAACCCTCTCGGTATCATCATAAAATAAACACTATATTTGCTTTATCTTTTCATTATTAGCTCTGTTTTGCTCCACTACTGTGTGACAATCTACAGTAAACAATGCAACTTAAAAGGTTAATGAGAGTATTCGTGAAATTAAGTTAAAGTTACAGCAAAGAAACAGAAAAGTGTAAGGAATATGTTACAACAAAGTATAAAGTAGGCGCTGCATTCAAAAGGTTTAAAATAAAACTGTGATAAGAGATACACGGAGCAAAATTTTTAGGGAGTAGTCCCTAGGAGAGATGCCTTCTGCCCACCCTTCCATAAACTGATCTCAACGCATAGTCAGTTGCAAAGGACAATGAATCTCCACAAATAAACACGAATATATAGTGCGGTTATAAGCAGCAAAGGTTACCTGTACAGGCTGCAAGAAAGATGTCCAAAGTGTGTAAAGTTCTTTATTTTAATTACTTTTCGAAATAATATTCAATTTGATTTCAATTTTTCAGAAGAAATACAATGATTTCTGTTTTTGCGATATGATTAATAGTTTATTCAAACTTTTTTCAAATTGTTTACATTTGATTTTTTTAAGAAACAAGTTTTGCTAAGAATTTAATGAATTCCTTTTTATTTATGAGCATGAATATACAGGTTTATATTATTAAACTATTATTTCAATTAATATTAAGCGATTTTTTTTAGAAAGAACTCAGATATCTACATGAAAGATTAAAAGGATAATACCGATAAAAATAACAGGAGCGGAAATTATTATATTATAGAGGATTTTTTGTGAAAATGCAATATTTCTATAATCAAAATTCTGAACAATACTCGATCACAGTTTTGGTGCAAGTAACGTTTTTATACTTTGGTATTCAAGAGCGTCCAGCATTTTTGAGGGAAGGACAACATTTTTTTCTTAAGGTAGATGATGATTAAAATTTACCAGGTTTGAAAAATCAATTAAACAAACTACTTTTTAAAATCGACATAACAAAGAAATAGGTTAATCAGCTATGTTCATCTTAAATGCTTTATTTTAAAGTATACATTTTTTCGTTGTTAAATGGAAATTTATGATTTTAAGAACCTTGAGGGGAGGACAACCGCTTCTTGCCCTTGTTAGTATGTGACATTTTCAATTCAGTATCATGAAATTTTAACTAATATAACTATATAACAAAATTTTCAGTGTGTATTAAAAGTTCTCTCAATTTAATAATTAAAATATACACTTAATTAGACGTTCAAAATGTTTCTTATTTATAATCTTGCAATGTCCAAAAGTAGCATATATTCATTTGGTATATTTTCAATTATAATTTGTAATAAGTGTCCAAATTCATATTGTGTATTTTTTTTTTTTTTGGAAATCTATTTTAATTCAGATAACATTTTTGAAAATGTTATTTAAAATCCAGTCTCTTTTTTTTTTTTTTTTTTTTTGAGTAGTGTTTAACGCCCGTTTTAACTACTGAGGCACCACAGGCGGTGGACACTGATGATACATGAAATGAAATGATAAATTGGGAAAGGATTTTTTTTAAGGAAGGAAGCGTTCCAGGCCTAAGATTAGGTACCTCCCCGGCATTTGCCAGTTATGAAGACTAGGAAAACCTGGAAAAAACCCCAGTCAGGGAGGACGGTCCTGGCGGGATTCGAACCGCAGACCTCCCGCTCACGAGTCCGTGCCTTAACGACCTCGGCCACCCGTGGCGGTTAATCCTGTCTCTGACATCATAGATTGCCAAATGATGATTTTAAAGATGCCATTCTTTCAAGAATAGAACCTTAATAAATACAAATTTATATTTAAACTTTTTATTTGAAATGTTGTTTTATTTTTCAAACTCATTGTGGTTAATAAAACATAAATATATCATTTCAGGTTTTGAAGCAAATTAACTCTTTCCGGAACATATTATCCTCTATTTAATTTAAACAATAACTATAAAAGAATTGTGAGACCAAATTTATAGGGATGAAAGGAAGATAAGAAATAAGTACCCATGGTTATTTTGAAAACCATATTAAAACCTTTAAATATTTTGCAGAAATATTAATACATTTGGTAAATAAATATATATACACAAATTTATTAAAACTGAATAAAACTGAATAAAACTGAAAACTTTTATGTAGATGTACCATGAGGTTATTTCAGTTGCGGTCCGGCAGAGTGTGACTGCTTACTGAGAGAAATGGCTGTATAGTGTACGTGCAGTTAACAGCTTGTAGTTAGTTTGAGGGAGACTTTGTGAGCGAATGGTTGTGTGTTCGTATATTACTCGGTACTTTCAACGTGTGTAAATTTTATGCTAATTGTACTTCCTTAGTCTGCCACTATATAAATACAGCTTTGAAGAACGGAATTTTACGTATCAAATGTGTGGAAATGGATTATTGCATAGAAATGGTAGGGCGATTTGTAAGAAAATATCTTGGCGATCGTGTTTCAGGTGGAAGTGTTAAAACTCCAACTTTTAAAAAGTTACAGAATGTCTCAATTACAACAAATGTGTTCCGAACCGCCACGTGAGCGAGAGTATCATTTTTATCATCTTTTATATCATAGGTTAGGTAAGTTTTAATTGCAGTGTCATTTTATGCATTCTTCAAAGATAAAAATGACTGTCATGCAGCAGCTGCATAAACTAAGGCATTTCCTCAGCAAGTAGAATAAATTTAAAATAGAATATAAAATACATATAACCTTATTAATTAATGAAATAAATGTCAGCATTACTATGTATTAAGTAGTGTGACAAACTCTAAAGCAACCGAATAAAAGAAAAACAGAACTATAATGTATTACCTAACTAGATATGCATGTTTTCCCTTAGAAGTTACTTAAAAATGACTATAGTGAACTTAACTCTAATTTTCTAAAGTAAGCGGAACATAATTAATCTTACATTCTTTAAGTGTTATAAAAGGGCAAGCATATTTTTAATTATTCTTATTCTTGATAAACAACAGAAATTAATGGTGTACTATTACTTAAATAAAATATATGAACACTGATAGACAAAGCTATACTGTGTATGTATTTTTAAATGTGACCATGTTTCTGAATTCATATCGCTTATTCATTCTCCAAAACAGGGAGATATAACAGGAAGTTTCGGGTTACATTGTGTATTTAAGAAGAAGAAGAAAAAGAAATTTATATTTGTCAATAAAACAAAAACATGTTACTATTTAAAAATAATACAATTTATTAAACAAATATACATAATTAACTAATAGTCAGAAGTTCCATCGATTTTCAATGTCTTGCAAAAGTTAATTTAAATTTAATAAAAACACGAAACACAAACCTTTTTGAAGGTTATCTACAGATCGCTCTTATATACTAATATAATTCTCACATACATATTAAATTAATATTTAACAGTGATATCAATATGAAATGCTTTTGTTTGAATATAAAACGTAAGCATCGTTATAAATACATTTTATATGCTGAGTTAATTTGTCCTTTTATTTCAAAACAATTGAGAGAAAATTAAACGCTATAGCGTTTTTTAAATTTCATTTATCAGGGATACCCCTACTCTTAAAGATCCGATTTCTCTAATTTTCAGAAGAAAAAAAAAAAAGCAATATTGAGACTGCTAGAGCCATTTTTCAAGTTTTAGGTTTCAGGTAAACCTCTCCCTCCTATTTGTCTGATTTCACTTATTTTCGGAATATATTTTTTATTTCATTTCATTGGCAAACACCGAGCTTCGTAGAGAAAAATTAATTGCGGCTACTAAAGTTATTTTTACATTTTTGCTTTAATTTTAACCCCTACTCCTAATGGTTCAAATTTGTTGGTTAACGAACTATCGATGAATCCTCTGTTAATTGATCGTTATATGCCAAGTTTGAGAAAAAATAAAAATTGGGACGGCTAGAGCGTTATTACACACACACACACACACACACACTTGTATCATTGTCATTTTCGTTGCTGAGTGGATAAATCGATGAATATTTGAAGAAAATTTTCAAAAATCTTTTCATGGGCACAACCCAATTCCTTCGGAATTCGCTAATACTAACTTTATGCTCGGTGACTATAACTAGTTTGCGGCGGCCCTTAACTCAAATAACTTCACTGTATAATGTCGCTTTTCCCTTAAAGGACTCTTATTACTCTGTGACTATGAGTAAAGTTAAACAATAGCAAGACGACTCTTGATTGGTTTTTTGTGTCTTTCTGTCTCCTTGAGTAATTTCATTTTTTCAAGAACTCTGCAGCGAAGGCCTCCCGGAACAAAAAAACATAGCTTGGGACATTTTTCCTTGGGAATTCCAAGATGATACAGAAAAATATTAATGACATAGTAAGAAAATAATTCCGTCTTAAACAGGAAAATTGCAAAGCTTTTCCTCTGGAACTTCTTTGCGTGTTCAGGAAAAAGATTAAGTCGCAGTAGTTTCAAGGAAACAATCATACGATTGCGTTGCCTTGTTTATTATATTCTACAATTATGGCGCAACTTTTCTCCTCCTCCGGTTTGAAATTGTATGTTCTTTAATATCATCACATTTAAACTTACGATTCAGAAAGTATATAAAATTCTCTTGTCTTCAGAGCCAATATATTTGGTTGCTTTCAAGATTGTTCCATCAGCTTAAAACACCTAACGAAAACAGCTTACAGGCTATACATTCCCTTTTGTGAAATGCACAAAAGGCATTTTTTTCTTTTTCGTTGAATCATATATTTTTTTTTCAAGTCTTGAGCGCAACACGTTTTTGTGGACACTGTTGTATAAATTGTTACGTCATCAATAATTCTTTCATATATTTTAAAAATAAATATCTTTAAATGTACTAATACTCTTACTCTGCAATTGAATCTGTCATTTCTCTAAATAAAATTATGAATAAGTTACCACAACACGCACTCTCTAAAAATAAAAGGCAGAATGATAGATCATTTGCAAAATTAGTTGTAGCTGTAGAGAATTTTTATTTTTATAAAAGAATCATTTTATGCCTATGTCCTTTGTTTACCAATAAATGAAATTATCATAAGTAATATCACGAGAGGGCCTGAGATTACCGATAAATTCACAAACTGGAAAACTCAGGCCCTCAAGCGATATTTATTAGGACTATTTCACGAATAAAATGAGAATTTAAATATAATTCCTCTAAGCTTCGCTTATAAATTTGTAATAATTGTACATTTTTACTTAACCTTTTAAAGCAATCTTGCGACAGAAGAATGCCGATTGTCAGCAATGCTATTAGAAAAGAGCAAAATACGGGTTTAGGACTATTTCATGAATAGAATAAGAATAAATGTGATTTGAAATTCGCGCACATAATATTAACACTTCTATAAAATTGTATAAATTCTATAACTTATGAATATCTCAGAAACCGTGAGACTGAAATGGACAAAAGTCGGCTATTACAATCGCTAACTTCGATTTTATAATGCCAACTAAGAAAAAAAAAACCGCACAGTTAATCTATTTTTCTTTATATACTGTGGTTTGCAATTCCTAATCATAAGACCAGTTTGTCCATTTGACGCATCACCAAAACGCTTTGAAGAACCCTCCATTTTGCATTGTGATTATCGATTGTTCATACTTTTGTTGCTACCAATAGCTCCCCAGTGCCACTAGCAAAAATGGTCAGTGATGCGTGTTCAGGAATTATATAGTGGAGATATAGAGTTGGCTACACTGACCACAAGTCAAATGCACATCGCGTAATAAAACTGGTTTGATAATTTTTTTCGATAATTGCACTTCGTGATCCGGCTGTGATTGGTCAAAATTCAAATTGTTGTTTCGTTCCATTTGTCGATTTTAAGATAACATAACGCGAGTAAAATAGTCTCTGCAGTTGTACGAGTTATCCTCGACCTCATATAATAAGGTTCGCGGGGGACTTGCCTTCTAAACCCAATGTCGCGGGTTCAAACCCGGACAGGATCGATGGATTTTTTTCGGGCGTAAAAATCCTAAGTATGGCCTCCTTGGAAGGGAAGTAAAGCCGTGGGTCCCGTGTCGTACATTCTCGGCACGAAAAAGAATCTCAAGCCTGAAAGAAAAATTTGTCGGCCGTTTCACGCCCTGAGTTGAATGGGACGCTGATGATGCTGATATTAATGAGCGTCCTTAAATAAACAAATAAAAAAAAGGTTTGGGGGTTCAAATGCGACCGAAGTTGATATAATTTTCTTAAGTATAATTCCTTCAGAAGGGACTTTAAAATTATGGGTTTCCTTTATCATATAATATTTACGGCCCATTAAAAACCTTATACCTGAAAAAAATGACTCTGGACAAAATGTCCTGCTATTTTACGTCTAAATAATACCATAGCATTGAAACTGGTGGCATTAAATTGACGGCATTAAATCATATGATTCTTCTTTGTTAGCTGGTACTACAGGAAGTAGTAAATCTTTAAAAGCAACCTCGCTGTTTATTGTACACGTCGCTAGAAACTACACAAACACGACTATTTACAATCAAGTATTTACTGGTTTGCATAATTCGACTTTAAATTACTGTGTGTAAACATTACTATTCATTTCATTCAAGGACAACTAAACAAGAAATTCGAATTTATTCATTAATTGTATTGTTAAAATACATTTGTAAAAATATTTCCATCCCTCCACAGATTCTTCAATAAATGATTGTAAAAAGTATTTTTCTAAGCATTCATGAAATTTTGCAGGAAAGCTTTCAACCAAAGCAAGACATTTTGTTTACCGATGCGAGTCGTTTCGGTCTGTTGCCAATCCAGAGGCCTTGGTTTCATAAACAACTTTGCCCAATGGTATTCAATACAATTACGTTTAGGAGAGTGGCCTTGCATATCTCCATTTCCCTCAAGTATTACAAAAATCTCTTTTGATGACATCTATTATTGTCTAGGCTGTGTAACTTTTCACATCACCTTGCATCAACATAACACTTTTGGTTGAAGAAAATAATATCTTGTCATCATCGGTAACCTTATAAATCCGAAGAATAGAATCCTGGTAATGTTTCCTGCCTATGGTGGCATTTTATAGAAAAAGCATTCCACGAAAGCGTTTCTTTAATATAAGTAAAAATGAAAAAGTTACATGAACCTAAATTTGGGCTAAAAGATGTATGAGGGACATACTTCACATTGATATGCATCCAGAATGTTGCACTGAAATGTGGCCTTTTGCTTGCGATATGACCTTGCAGAGTTTTCGGGACATCTCTGTAGTGTTGCTCAGTTACAGTTGTGTGTACAGGTACAACATGCTAGTAAAGCATTCATTGAATATCAAAAAATTATACGACCTTAACTTTCCCATTAGAAGTACCAAGTTTGCTGTTTTTTGCTGTTGGTGATGTTACAGATTTACACACAGAGCGCATGTTTTGAATTTGATTAAAAATATTATTGCTTTATCTGCTTTGAGTTAATTTGCTCTTTGCTCTCCGGATCGAAATGATGTAGCCAAGTTTCATCATTAAGGATTGCCTTTGAATGAAAATACGCATCTTCCTGTAACATCATCTTCATCTATAAGCAAACTTGCACGCAAACGTCCTTTCGTTCGGAAACCCACCGAGCAAAAACACTTCTCATATGCATCTGTTCAATTTCCAAAGTAAAGATGGCACTAAAAATGTTCACAATTTCTAAAATTGTTCTGAAGGTATTCGACATACCTCTCTCAAAATGACAGCTACGAGGTTAACATTTTTTTTTTTTTGTCAGAACATTGTATTAGTACTGAGTTTTTTTTTTTTTTTTTTTTGAATGATTTATTTATGGACGCTCTTTAACAGCTCAGGTCATCAGCGTCCCATTCAACTCAGGGCGTGAAACGGCCGACAAATTTCGGTCAGAGGCCTCTCTTTCAGGCTTGAGGTTCTTTTTCGTGCCGTAAATGTACGACACGGGACCCAAGGCTTTACTTCCCTTCCGAAGGAAGCCATACTTAGGATTTTAGTACTGAGTATTTGTTATATATGAACGCTGAAGAAACCTGAACTGCATTATATGACACCAACAGCTATGCAACACTCTCTTCGGGTACAACTTAACGCCATTGCATATAACAAATTTCACATTGTATATCAGCAGTATTTGACGGGGTTGTCGTGCTATTGTTTACAAGAGTGAAACATAGAACCTATGCTTCTTAAATAAAAATTTGCTTAATGTTAACCTTGTACATAGGAACATTCATTAGCCGTTTTCCTAATAAGTACACACAAGGAAATGCTATTTAAACCGCGAAAACTGACCACAAAGTATGCTCAGTCGTGTCATTCCCGCTACGGAGCTTCCTTGCCAAATTCTTTGCTGAAACTTTTACTATTCTACTAAGCACCGCCATTCCCGTACACCTGTGGACTCCTCTAAGATATTGCCGGCACATGACATCCCCCAGCTTTAAATATATCAGTATAATAAGCGTATTACAATCCGGTGACAAAATAAAAATAAAATAAAATCTGCAATACTCCGTCCAGGCTGGTACTTATACCGGGACACAACGCATAATAATTTTATAGCATTAAACAGCATTACAGATTAAACCATAATTATATAAACAAAACAAAATTTTACAACTTATAAAAATGAAGCATTTCACTACTAGGAAAAAACTAAATTAAATAAAATGAAGAATCTACTGGAAGCCAATAAACATAACCAATAGCTTGTAGACAGCTAACTACCTAAACTAAAGCCTCATCCTAACTATCTAACGAAATTATACTTGCGTCTTCCAGCTCACTTAATTTTCTTCTGTGCTCTTCCTTCTTCCATCTTCTTTCCAGTCCCATAACTTACAACTTCCAGCTAACTATTCTTCTTCTGTAATCTTCCTTTTTCTGTCCTCTTCACGGTCCCTTAACTTACATCTTCCAGCTCACGTAATCTTCTTCTATATTCTCCAATTTGACTCCCTTGGCCTACTCCTGTTCTCCTACACGAAGAAATGGCTGGCAGGTTAGGAATTCACATGAAATTAAGAGGTTGTCATATTTTGCAGAGGCGAAAATGCTCATTTTATGGATAGAATTAATAAATTAGAAAACTGCTGTTCTTCTATACTTCTATTACCCCATTTCTTCTTCTTCTACTTCTTTATCATCGCTGTTTTTTTTTCTCTCTACTTTCTTCTACCACCTGTCTGCTCCTTGACTCTACTGTTTCTCTTCGCATTCTTCTATACTTGTCCAAATTCCTCTTGCAGTTCGCATACTTTTTCATTTCCACCTCTTATATGTAAACATCTACTTCCTCCCCATTCATTACCTCAGATTGTATTCCAAAATTACTCCCGTCTATTATAAGTTCAGGTATCTTCCTCTCCTTCATCACTCCCTTCTTCCTTGCCTTCATCTTTTCCTCTACCATTCTCTTTCTGTTGATTTAATGAAAGTTCTGTGGTACATTTTCTATTCTTGTTAAGTTAGTTGTATTTTGGAATTGTCTTTGTATACGTATGCGATCTTCTTCTTCTTCTTCTTCTTCTTCTTCTTCTTCTTCTTCGTTAGTTCTTATTATCTGTTCTTGTGGTATCACCTCTCCCCATGTTAGATTACTTATTTCTAATTATATGTGCCACCTCATGGTCACTGAAAGTTTCTCTTTCTTCTCTCATCTGTTCTAAATAATGTACACATTTAAATAATACGGTCTCTGGATGTTTTACAAAGTCTACATATATCGTCTTGGTTTTGTTAATATTTTTTTAATAAATTTTGTATGGTCCATGGGCTGTTAGATATTGTACCATGCCTTTGGTATGTCGTATAAATTTTATCTTAATTTCTCATAGATGATGTTAATAAGTTGAAATTTCTCCTGCCTGCCTAGGTTTTTTTCCCATTCGTGCTGCTATTGTACTTTAAGTTTATGTTTTATTTCAGGTAAGTTGTTGCATTGACTGCCAATTATTAAATTTACTTTCCCCAGTTACTTTTCTTCACAATAAACTGAAACTTTTAATTTAATCAATAAATCAAGTTGGAGGGCGAGGTATTTAATGTCCCTGTAAATCTAAAAAATAGCTTCTTATGATCTGCTTAGTAGTTTTTATTTGAACATCCTTCATCCTCAGAGCCCATACCCCTGCTCCATAAGTCATTGTGAAGCAAAAATGCTCGTGTGGTATGTTGTTATGGGCATTAATGGAATTTTAAAATTTAACTGAACTAATCCAACTAATTTCATTATGACCTTTTCGCCTTTTTTCCCGTACGTATTCAGTGTGTTTCCTAAAGTTTAATTTTTCATCTAAGTAAATTCCCAAATATTTTGCTTCTTTTTGGCGTCTTATATTTTGGTTGTCATATTTTATACATAGATCTCTTTTAAAATTACTTTTCAGGAACATGTAGCCTGATTTAGTTGGGGCGACTTGGAGTTTAATTTTATTACACCAATTTATTTAGTTATTTGCTCTTCTTCCTATACCTGCTCTATTGTTTCGTTTTATTAGAAATAAAACATCGTCTGTATACGCGATGGTGTTTATCACATTTTCGTCCTTGTTTAGTTCATCTAAGAGTCTCCAAAACTATTTCCTAAAAACTGATCCTATGATCGAGCCTTGTGGGCCTCCCTTAGTTATATCTCTGTAAATTGTTTCTTCAGTACATTTTACATGAGCTCTTCTGTCTTTGCAGTAATTCATTAAAGTTGCGAATAGGCATTTACGGAGATCTATTTCCCGCAACCTCTCAAATAGTACCGGGCACCATAAATTATCGAAAGCGCCAGAAATGTCAATTATAATTTCAATTAAGTATTTCAAATTTCACCTATTTAACATTTCCAATAGATGATTTATGGCTTCTTGTATCAATTGGTTGTTGTTCACATTTTTCATGAACCTAACTTCTTTTAATCTTTTACACATGTTCTTCTAAAATTTTCCCGAGAGTATTCAGCAGACATATAGGTCAATATGATTTCGGCTTCTTAGGTTCCTTGTCTATGATCTGGTGACAGGAGAACATAATCTTATTATTACTTTTTTATACAGAAATATAAATTATATTCTATACTTAAACATGTTCACTTGCGTCATAGATACTCAAATTTGCGATCGCACGATCAGGCATCATCGCTTTGATCAGGAAAACTGAAGTCTAGTTCATTTTCCTTACGATCAACACAATTTTAGTTTGGGACATATTAGATGGAAACAACTTCTTTATTACTAACCAGATTCAGACGCTAATTCAATACAAATACTTTCAGCCAATGATCGAGCTCAATATTGTTACTGGATTGAACAATGAGAATCGAATTACATTGAAAGTAAATAGGACGTTGTGCAAGAACTAATAATAATTAGTGATGTTTCTCTCTTCTACATTCATTTGTTTTTATTCCTATCAAACGCTTATACTAAGCTCTCAATCTCAGCACGATAGTAATTGTTACAATAATTGCGCAATCAATCATTATAAGTACAATGGTTCACAATACAATTAATCATGCATAGTTATAGATAAATAATGATAAAAGAGTTCACAATAAAGTATTACTATAACCTTAAAAGTTCAGTGTGTTTATTCCAAGAAGACTTCATTTGTTTTTATCTATCTCGAACTTATAATAATAATAATAATAATAATAATAATAATAATAATAACCTTAAATGTTTAGTTTCTTATAATAAAATCAAAAGCTAAGATCGTCCTTCTGGGATTACCTTGCCAACACAGCTGTTAGTTTTCCTGAGGTAAGTTAATGTTACTTTAAATATTCGATTCAGAAATTATTATGACAACAAACATTCATTAAGTTATTTCAAATGTAGAAAAACTATCGGAACTAGTTTTATGTTGTTTTTTTTTTTCACTACGCTGCATCTACCTGCAACAGAGCCTAAAAATTAGAACATAAACAAGTGTGAAATGTTCGTTTAGGTTTAGTTAGGTTTATTTAGCGTCTCATTCAATTCAAGGCATAAAATGGACAATAATGTTTACTCAGAAACCTCGTCTTTCAGGCTTAAGTTTATTTTACATGCCGTAAACCTAAGACACGGGACCAATGGCTTTATTTCCTTTCCGAAGGGAATGATCTACCCTGAGCGGATTCGCACCCGCGACTTCGGTCTACGACATAAATATGATTATCGCTAGAACAATAGGGCCCACTAAAATGTTCACTTTTATTATCTATGACAAATGGCGAAAAATAAATATGGAAAAAAACGAAACGAAAAATAGTAATTTAGAGAATAGGGGAAATAAAAGAACAAAAGTTTATAAAACATAAATTTGAAATGGAAACAACGAAAAATTGATCGAAAACATCAAAAACGAAAACTTGAAGAATATTGGAAAGTAAAGGGGAAGGAGGGGACATAAAATAAAGTAAATAAAGAAAAAGAGATGGAAAGAAAAATGAAAAAACTGAACCTCAGACGCAAGAGAAAACAGGAGAAACAGAAATGAAGACAACATTTAAATAAATAAGAGAAGAAATAAATAAATAATGAATTAATTAATTAAGAGTATCCAGACTAAGAGAGAGAACAAGTGAAATATGAAAGAGGCAAAAGGTATTAGTGAAACAATGTAGAAAGAAGAAATGTAAAGGAGAAAAGAAATAGAAATAAGGCGGTTACAGTAGAAGAAAAAGAGGAAAAGAAGGAAGGAAAGGGGTGAAGGATTTGAAAAAAAAGAGAATAGAATAAAACTTTATTAAGCAAAGGAAAAAGGAAATAAAAATCGTGAATAAAGAAAAAAAAATAACTGAAAGGAAGGGAAGAAAACATAAAACTGCACTGAAAAGATAGCTAGAACGACACAAGAAGGTACAAGGTCAAGCACACGCTAGTTCACTTTATAAATGAATACCGCATAGTTAAAAGACGGAGTTAATATGATGTGGCAACACAACCACGACATTCCACTAGTAATGTTAACTCAGCAGCTATGGGCGTAATACAGGAACAGCTGTTCATGCATATGACGCGAGCATTTACTCAGAGCAATTCATTACAATTATTGCTACATGGCGCCTTACCCACACAATTTTTTGTTTACTTCATTACGTGAGTGCTCGAAATGTCTTATCTAAAGTCAGATATAGGTCATATGCCATTTATCAAGGAAAGCTCCCAGAGACCCTGAAATAAACGCTATTAATTCCTTTTTCAAGTTGTTTAGTGTGTTGCTTAGTAGGTTCATATATCGTGTTTAAATGTCTCTTTAGACCTTAGATGCTATGAGGGACAAATAAATTCAAAAGTATTTGTAAACAGAACCTCGTCAAGGCATTTCCGTGCTGTCTTAATGTGAAACTTTTAGAGAAATCCGAAGAGTTTAAGTCTATGAACGCTACTGGAATTTAAATTTGTAGTTGTTATTCAGGAAATATCAGCTGAAGAAAACAAAGTTGTAGCGCACCAAAGAAATTACTGAAGCTCTACTAATGGGGAGAAAAAAAAAAAAAACAAACAAACAATGCTTGCAGAGGTCCGGTGTTCTGAGTTCGATGCGAGGCCCCTATATCCGCTTGAATTCATGTTGGCAACCTTGAGGATTATTATCAATGACGTTCTGCAACTGGATTCTTTTCTTTTTCTCTGCAACTTTACCCAGGAGACACTACGCGATGATTGACAGCCTAGCCCCACAATTTTTTAAAAAGTTGTAATACTTAAATGTTGTAATATTTACAAACGTTTAAATCGGTTTTTCAAACATTGTCGTATAGTTATTTATTTTTTGTTAATTATCCCGAAACCAGATTGTATGGTGGGGGATGGAAATTGGGCTGTATGGGTGCTGCGGTAAATAATTTATGCCCGCCGATCGCAGGTTTCGTCACGGCTGCTGCAGACCAACCTCGCTCTTCTTCGATGAGACTCTCTCAAAGGCGTTTCGCTAGATTTTGGCGACTGTGAGCTAGCCACCAGGCCTGAGTGGAACGGGACTCCGAAGGTGACGAAAAATAACACTTCGTTATTTACTTGTTCATATCATTTATTCTCCTAACATGTATATTCGGGCAAACTCATGTCTCACTTCGAACCTCGGGCAAGGTAATCTTGGCAAACGCGTACGTTCATTGCGCTGACCAAAAGGTGCCTAGTACAAAGAAAGTGTTAATTTAACTGAATTATTAATGCAGCTCAATGTTATATTGGCAGTTAACATGGCGACTGACACTCAAGCTTGGTTGCCGGAACTGGTACTTAGTACTTAAGCCGCTCTTCCGCTGATCTCCAGGCGACGGCAGCCACACGTATCTGGACTTGGAAAATTCTGAGACTGCCCCCCTTTTGGGCAAAATCTATCCCTTTTATACACGACACAAAATGACGCCATCCAAGGGCAACGGCGCGAAATACTCCCGCCAATTTTGTGTTATGTCTTTCATAGGCGAGTGCTTACCTGACTGAATTTCATTTATATTCGCTGGAGAATTTTAGTCAAGCCAAGTGCTTCGCTATTCGTCAAGAAGAATTTAAACATATTTCATACGTTACCCTTTTACTCGGGCATCTGCAACTTTGTCAACAAACAGGCCTTTTATGCCCTGAGGCATCTTCCCTAGCTGCATACCAGAAGGGATTACCTTGCATTGTCTGACTTTTGCCGAGTCTTTCTGCGTTCAGAGAAAGACGAGAGTTTTCTCTTACCTTGTTACATCTATACACGTTATTTCTTAAATATTACAAAAATTTCACTTTATGAATGCATTTAAATACTGTACAGTATTAATTCTACATGTCATAAAAGTTTCTCCACTGAAAGAAAATGCACAACATACTTGCACACTGAGTTGCTGATTCTAAAATTACAAACATTAAATATTTCAATTACTCTGTAATTGATGGGGAGCCAGAGACAACTTCAAGCCATTAGCATTAACTTTTTTCGAAAAAATATAAATTATACGATTTGAAATATTCCGTCCTGGGTTTTAGGGCGTTTTGGTATAGCGGCATCTGTTCTGTCTCTCTCTCAAAAATTCTTTTAGGTGGCGATATCTTTGCGTATGGCTTTGGTCCATTTTCTGATATGATATTTTCCCATTTATTTTATATTGGAGATAAAATCTTTTTGAGATGTTATTTATCTCATCAGGCATTTAGTTTGATGTTCTGCAGTTTTTAACGGAACGAATAAGTCTCATTTCTGATGATACTTTTCTTTCATTATGCTTTTTATGAGGATTCCACGCAGGAGCAGATACTGCAATCACTAATTGTTTTTCTTTAATATTAATGTTATGTTGTCACATATTTCGTTCACTTTTACTCTTTTGCTGTATATGTCAGCTCCCATTGAACGGATAATTAACTCTTTTTACTTGCTTTATGGCTTTTGATTATTTTTTTACCTTATTTGTCTTTTTGTATTGAAAGACACCACCTTACTTTTTTCAGTTGAGATTTTAAACTTGTATTTTGTACTAGTCTGGTTTTATTTATAACGCTCATTATGTAGTTTATCGTTAATTTTTGGATACTTATGTTTACTTATTTTTTCTTGTTCTTCCTCTTTAAAATAAATGAAGATTTATGACATCGATATAGGTAGATTTTTACAGAACTGATATTTGCATTTAACATGATATCATTAATTTTATTTTTGTTCCTTTAGGTTAAAACGAAAAACTTGCAATGACAATTTAGGAAGTTTTATCGTTGCTATCATTTTCTTTATGTACTTATGTTTATTTCCTTTGCCTATTCTCGAACGTCCACATTCTTTAATATGTATCTGTTGTAAAGTTTGTCGTACACTTTATAGTTAAAACTAGTGCTACAATGAAATACTTTATGCTTGGTTTAGAAATTTTCCAGTATGTTCTTTCCTTTATTTCTTTCCTATACTCTCCCCCAGTTTGTTTCCATAGAACAATTTACCGTTTTAATGAACTATTGAATTTTTAGCTTTATAATTTGTACTCTCCATAAGAGAACATTTTAAGCAAGGCATTTTAAATTTAGATATTTTCAATAGTTTAATGTTATAACATTTCGTTGTCATTTTAATGTAGTTATTTAATTTCTTTCGTCTACATCTGGCTATCAGCAAGACCCAGACGTATATTTTACAATTTTTTGCATTAAAGACAACAGACATTGCACAAATAGCTACCAGAAGCAAATGGCAATGGGGCGGTCACGTCGCAAGAATGCAAGACAATAGATGAACCTACAAGATCTCTATGTGGGACCCCGGATAGGAAAAAGAACACAGGGCAGACCAAGAAGAAGATGGACAGACCTCTTCAAGGAATATGCAGGTCCAGATTGATCGAGAGTAGCAAGTGGAAGAGAAAAATGGAAATCTCTCAAGAAGAAACTAATCCAGTGCAGTGAGAAACCAAAGAACAAATCAGTCAGAGTGTCTTAAACATTCGAAGAACTAGTGTGGAATAGTTCACCACGTTAGAAAAAAGCAAGGGCCCCCCCCATATGTTACGAGGCCTTTGCCCTTAAAAGGTTATCTTTATCTTTATGATTGTATTTAATGTATTAAGAGTATGTGTGAATTGCTTATATAGTTATAAAATTAATTTATTCTATTTGAAAACTGAAAAAACATCTTAAACATGCATTTTAGACCAAACAAAGTTCATATAAACGAACTGTGTATCATACCGTTATTAATGAACTTTCAATTATGTACAGAGGTCTTAGTAAAGTAATTTAAAACCGAAAATCTTATGATCCACAAGAAAAATAACCAAATTGTATTCGGATAAAACAGTATAAATTAGTGAAATGGGGCAAAATTTTGCTTAGGAGGTTTATAAGTCTGCAAGTTTGCCAGCAAAGAAATTCTTATTTTCAATAACTCATTGTCAGCAATTTTAAGATTTACTGCTATAAATCTCTTAAAATCTCGAATTATTCACATTACATTATTACATTAAAAAGTTGATTGATTTATCCTGAAGACAAACTTTATACTCATGTGTTCTTATGGTTAATGTGGAAAAGAAAAAAAATTGTAATCAACTAGACTCGAACTCGATAACAATAATTCACATTTACTTGACACCAGTATCGTACCGACTGCGTCAAAGTGATATGCTCCACAGCATCCGTCCGTTTTTATTGTATTATTTCGAATGGAAGCGTCTTTGGTTCTTTAGAAATTTAATGCCATAACTTGGAAATTTGAGTAGGCAGACCACAGATTATCCATCTCAGATTGCTTGACTAAGAAGCCTCTACAATCTCTGAAATTATTGGGATAAATTTCATAAACAATCTGTATAATAGGCCTATGGATTTTTTCCCGAAATATTTTAAGAGCATTATTGCTATCATGCCAACTTATTGTGAACTGTGATTCGAATTTGAATGAATGGTGTTTAACGCCCGTTTTTGCTACAGAGGCACCACAGGCGATGGACACTGATGATACGTGAGATGAAATGATAAATTGGGAAAAGATTTATTTTTAAGGAAGGAAACGTTCCAGGCCTAAGTTTAGGGTACCTCCTCGGTATTTGCCATTTATGAGGACTGAGGAAAACCTGGAAAAATCATCAGTCAGGGAGGACGGTCCTGGCGGTATTCGTTTCCTTCCTTTAAAAAATATCCTTTCTCAATATATCATTTCATCTCATTTATCATCAGTGTCCCCCACCTGTTGTGCCTCAGTAGTAAAAAGGGGCGTTAAACACCATTTAAGTCGGTCCTGGTGGTGTAGTGGTTACCATACTTGCCTCCTATACCCAAAATCGCGGGTTCGATGGCCAGGACCGATGGATTTTTTTCGGGGCATAAAAATCCTAAGTATTACTTCCTTCGGAAGGGAAGTAAAGCCGTGGGTCCCGTGTCGTACATTTACGGCACGATAAAGAACCTCAAGCCTGAAAGAGAGGCCTCTGAGCAAAATTTGTCGGCCGTTTCACGCCCTGAGTTGAATGGGACGCTGATGACCTGAGCTGTTAAAGAGCGTCCATAAATAAACCAATCAAAAAAAAAAACACCATAAAATTATGAAATATGACTTGTTTCCACCTTTCAGCAATCAACTTGACTTTACAGATAATTACAAATATTTCTTGCAATTAAAATATACCCAGGGATTTGCCGTTTGCTTCGTAAATAGCGTGCCTTCAAGTAGTGTAATGTATTAGCAAGATTTGTATTTAATACCACATTATTTAGACATCAGCTTGAACAGTAAATGGAAACTATAATTATATTACTTTGCAGTTTCATTAAATTATATCTTACTTCAATGATCAACGATTTTTAATGTTAAAATGATAGAAACGGTTGATATTTTCATTTACATAGTTTTGAACCTCAGCTAAGGTGAATCGAATTTGTGTGATGCTATCATGTCCTATCTTCTCCATTCCAGCTTAAAGTAACTTGCTTGTTAGCTCAACCTGATGGCGAGCAAACGCAGGCCTGAGCTATAACGTTCTGACAAATGCTTATGAAGAATGAAGAAGGAAAATAGAAGAAAACTGTAAACGCATAAGTAAATAAAGGATACAGAAGTATAGCCATTTGATACATTTTCAAAACAATTAACTTAATAGTTATATGTTTAAGTGTTGGGTGTAATTTTATCCGACAGAAAGAGAGGGAAAAAATGTGCTTCCTAAATTTAGTGTTGTGAACAGAACATTTCCAATAAATTGATAAGACAAAACATTCATTCGCTCAGAAATGAGATTTGCAGAAAGAATGTAGACACAATAAGTTACAAATACCACTATTAAAAATATGAAAGTGCTATAAAGAATGTTATTTAAGCAATGGAGGACAAGAAATTAATGTATCTTAAAAACAAACCAAAGAATGCAAAACAGCATGACATCGTTGATGGTGGTGATTATGGAAATGATGTTGGGATGCAGTATTGAGAGGGAAAGAATAAACGGTCAAAGGAGTGATGGATTTGAAAAGTAGAGAGATGAAGATCGACATTTAAAATAGAAATGGACAAGTGAGATCCTTCAGCTAAAGAGAAAGGGAGATGTAAATGCAAAAGTACACGCTTTAAGAAAAATATTCTAACTACCTAAGTAGCAAAGGTGGCCTATAACTGTAGCTTGTACTTTGAAAAAAAGTCTGTCCTATAGTCTGGCATGTAAGCGGCCCTTCCTTCTTCGAACTTCTTGGAGGTAGAGATTCGCCGGTATTTCGGGGTGTTTTGTCTAAGTCTATGCCTTTCCTCATCCCCTCCTCCCGGAGGTTCTCCTGCTGGGGACATAGGCATAGACAATCAGTCATTGAGACAATGCTGAAGGACAGACCCTAACCATCCAATGGTCTATTGCAGTGTTACTATGGAAAGTTCATGAAAAGCATTCTCATCCAATTTCTTCGACATTCCAATATTCAAAATCTAATTTACTAACAAGTTTTCAAGGTTAATGCTATCACTGACGTAAATCACTTGATGCTGAAAACAAAATAACAAAGTGATAGGGGAAAATGATAAATGATAAGACTTTTAGAAGACAATGCGTTCGTATTACTTTCATAACACTATCATCACTGATAAACAAAAACTCATCAAAAGATTAGAATATAATTTCAAATAAAATGAAGTAATATGGCAAATATATGTCCAAATTTATGAGGATATAATGAAACTATACAGTACTTGTAAACAAATTAAAATGAGGAGATTCAGAAATTGCTTCTAAAAATACATTAATGGAAGTGTCCACCCATCTTTGCCTAACACGGATAAAACGTATAAACGTGCCATTAAATTTTAATATTTCATCACATATTTAAAATCGCCATGTTTGTATTTATTGCACTGTACTTAAATATCACAAAGACTTAAGGCGTCTTGATCAAGCGCTAAGCGAATGATTCATTTGCTTCATTTGAGTGAGATAATAATCAAACTATTCCTCTAGTCTGCAAAACTAAACTTTTTGTCACAAGAATTCTAAATGAGATGAATCTAGGCGCGTTTTGATGCAAATATGTCAAAATGAATAATCATTCGACAAAACCACCGTTACGTAGAAAATCTAGCGTTGAAATATTTTAATTTCATTGCTAATAACTCAGAAATGAACATATATATAAAGTGATCACATAATAAAGGCTATATATGTTATACAGTAACAATTCATTAACCGATTTCTATAGAGTTCAACGCATTTCAAACATCCTAGGAGATGGTCCGATATATTGCGTACTATAAAACAAGAGCTTTCCAAATCTATTTTCAGATTTAACCTATAGCTGTTCGTATGTTGCATAGTTACAAAATGTACTACCTAGAAAGTGAAAGTATTAATATGATCTCCGGTATGACCAAGTTGCAGAACAATAATTGGAAAAACTTATGCATGGGAAATATATCTTTGCTTGGGTTATTCAATATCTTCAAGGACCTGGTGGTGTAATGGTAACCATACCTTGCCTCGTAGACCAAAATGCTGACCAAAGTGAATGGATTTTTTCGGGCGTAAGGGAAGGGAAGTAAAGCCGTGGGTCCCGTGTCGTACATTTACGTCATTTGAATAGAATGGAATGCTGGTGACCTGAGATGTTAAAGAGCATCTGTAAATAAAACAAATCAACAAAATCGTGCTACACTCTTCTTGGAACTAAGGGTTTGTGAAATTTGGTAATTTTGAGTCTCATGGTGATAAAAATGGGTAATATGTTTATTTTAAAACAACTAACTGTAGAGAATTGAATATATTATTTATTGATTATGTAAATACATTCGCAATGTATACAGAGACATTTTATGAAATATTATACTTCAAAGAAACACACCTGAGTATCTATTAAAAGTTATGAAAGAAGTATATGAAGAAACCAGTGTAAATATAAAAACAAAATAAAGAAAAAAAGCTTCCTACCAATATAAATTTAGGTAGGAGTGTAGTCTACCATCATGTATTTTAAAATATATATGCATATATATTTGGACTATGCTTTAAGAATGAAGAAAAAATAATATGACCTGACAACCTTTAATATTTAAGATACTTTTGAAAGTAAGTATAAACAGCTATGTTGTGGATGATCAATTTTTAATCTCTGATATTAAAATAATTTTTACAAAACCCTTTGCATTAATGTTATTAAAATTACATCCTTATTATATAAACAGAAAAGTCTCTAAAGTTATGTCAGTTAAATGGAAATGACCGATCATATCAAAATTGATAGTCGGAAATAAAATAATTGTACAAGTTAAACACTATACTTTTTAAACGACCAAATATATTTCGGGAAAATAAGTAAAACATAAACTACAAACATTTAATGTGCGGTACATTACAAGAACGTTAACAAAGACTATAATGGAAATTCAAATGAAAGTATTTAACGTCATAACTATGACAGCGAAAAATAGACTAAATGATACAAAAGAATATATTCAGGCCAAAAAGATGGTCAGTGAAAGGAATAACACAAGAAATAAATTTAAAACAGAATTTTTACAGAAAGTTTGAACAATAAAATAAACATTTCTACTCAAAAATGGCTTTCCTCGAGAAAGAATTACACATTTTATTCTAAATATTTCGTACCTAGAGAAATAACATATCTAGATATCTAGATAGACCCAGAAAGCGGTGAACAATTAATTATAGGACTTGTGTCCTAAAGAATGAAGCAGCTAATGACGAGCTTTGTATGTTGTACAGTAGTAATTTTTTTATAAAGAAAGTTCATACCTGTAGAAATTAAAAAACCGATTAAATGGAGTATTAGTGAGTTTTTTTCTTCATAGTCAACGGTAAATGGACGGCTAAACAGTTTCGATAAATTTCAGAATATAAAAGACACAAGAATTAAGCAAAAACAGAATTGTTTATATGTAGAGCATTATTTTGAATATATTTGATGGAAGGAATTTTAAGAACATACTGTATACTAAAAGGATTTTCTAATGGAAATAAAATGATTTTGCGATTTTTTTTGTGGAGTAATTACGTCAATGACAAATTTTACGAATGACTTTTTGACATATTTGAACTGCCATTTGAAAGTTCTATATCTTTTCGCCTGCCGTGCGAGATATGGAACTCCGAACCTTTGAACCATTCTACACTTCATTTGCAAGGTTTACATTAGCTGCGTATATTGGCGAAAGCGGGCGGATTGCAATTTCAATTCTAACATCTAGAGACAAAGATAACAGACATGTCTCTCGTAGACATCTGTTTATACGTTTTTAGGCGTTTAGTAACATTTTTCTTTCTCTCTTGTTTTCCATCCTTCCTTCCTTCTGTCTTGGCATTGATGGATTTAAAATTTTTCTGTGATTAGTTTCTACTGCCCGATAATTTTTTTTATTTGACGTACGTTACAGTTAACACGATCATCGTGAGTTCGCGTGAAATTACGTAAGCTGACCTCTGGAGATGAGTGTTGAAATTCTCCCACTACCTCTTGTATTCGTATGAGGATAATTCTGGATTTTCCAAAGTCTTATACACGGATGGATTCTAAATATTTTATGAAAAATGTTGCCATGAACGACTATGCAATTTTTTTGGAATTCACATTAATGAGAAATAAAGCACAACCAGACTAAGAAGATATGAGCAGGCGTTTCTAAAACACACACATAACGTTAAAAACACTCTAACATATTTTCAAAGCATTCCACAGTGACTACAATGAGGTTCTTTGAGTTACGAGCTGACACAGAGCGATTGTGTACCGGGACAGCCAGTTGTTAAGGTCGTACTAAGCATGTACAGGTAACAGCTTATAGTTCGTTGCGTTGTTTGTTATTCCACTACAGAAATATACACTTGAAGAATGTGGTTGATGTGAAAACGATTCTTACAGAGTAGTGGTAAGACGATTTGAAAGAACATATCCTGGTAATTGTGTTCTAGATAGAGAAACTGTTCGCCAACTTGTTTGAAAGTTACGAGAGAGAGACAAGATCTCTCAATGATGAGAAATGTGCTGGAGACTGCCGTGTTCTTACAGAACAAAAGTTGGTTAAAATACAGAAATTCCTATGCAGATGGCTGTAATATATTGTAGCTTAGAGGCATCATTTTCAACATCTCTTATGACACGGCTTAGTGTTTATTATTATCGGTTTTAAATACAGCATTAATTTATGCCTTCAGTGAAAATATAAATAATAAAAAAAAACATACATTAGACGCGACAGCTCTTATTTATCTTTTAGCGAATTCTGAAGGAAATAAGCTATTGCAGTTGTATCCGTGAAACATCTATATTTATATTCCGAAGAAATGTCAGCTATTGCGGTTGTGTCCATGGAACTATTTTTGAATAATTTCTTCCAATCTATATCGATACTACCTACTAAGCACCGAAAAAGACCGAAAAACACGGAAAAAGTATATATATACTTACGTACATATATATTTGTGTCCATTAACGCAAATTTTTTTCTCTAAAGAAAACTCGGCATATAGTCATCAATTCACAAACGATTAATCGATTTCGTTAACCAGCAAAATTAGACTATCATGAGTGAGGTGTAACCTAAAGCGAGAAGAGGGTTAAAAAAAAAAACGCCAAAATTTGTTTTCCCAACGAAACGCTGTATATTTCTACAAAATAAATTGATAAAAATAGTTTCCGAATCGGGAGTCGGGGGGGGGTGAAAAGCGAGTGGGGCTAAAGCAGAATTTAAAAATCGCTCTGGTGGCCGCAATTTAAATTTTTTTTTAGAGAAATTCGATGAATGGCATTAAAACAAATAAGAAAAATAGTTTTTGAAAATCATTGAAATCGGACTATCAGGAGGCGAAGTTAACCTGAAACTCAGAATTTAAAAATAGCTCTAGCGGCATTAATATTTTGGTTTTTTTTTTATTATTATTATTTTTCGCAACGAAACCATTTAAATGGAATAAATAAAATTTCTGAACTTCAGGAAATCGAGCCATTAGGAGTGGGGGCTTACCTGAAATATAAAATTTTATTTTCGTAATAAAAATGTATATACCATTTAAATAGAATAAGAAAAATAATTCCTGAAAATATTGGGTAATTAGGAATGGCGGTTTACTGAAAGCAAACATTTAAAAAATCGCTCTATAGGTACCATAATTATTTGTTCACAACGAAATTCGGTATATTCCATTTAAATAAGATAATAAAAATAGTTTTTAAAAATTAGGGAGATTGGACCATTAGGGATATACTTAAAAACCAAAATTTAAAAAGTGCTCTTGCCTTTAATTTTCTCTATATTATTCTAGAATGAAAGAACATATTAATTTAAACGACACCAAAGTTTTGTATTTAACAAAAGTACTATCGTGAAGATAGCAAATTTGAAATATTAATCTAATATGTGTGTGAGAATTACATTTGTATATAAGAGCGCTATGTAATAATATTCAGAAAACGTTTACATTAAACGTTTTTACCATAATAACATTTAAATTAAATTTCAAAGCAACGAAAATCTATGAAACTATCCATTTTTTATTGTTGAGTGTGTATATTTGCTTTGTACACTGTAATTGCATTTAAATAGTAACATTTTTCTGTTTTATTGAATCATATGAACACCTTCTTAAGTACACAATGTAACTCGAAACTTTCTGTTATTTTTTTCTATTTTTGTGAATGTGAAAATTATATCAAAGGCTCAGTTCATAAACAGGGTTACTTTTAAAAATGTTTAAAAATACCGACAAAATATAACTTTGTCTATCAGTGATCATATATATAATTTAATTAATAGTATATCATTAATTTTATGGTGTAATATCAATAATAATAATAATAATAATAATAACAATAATAAAATAATAGAAGAATAAGAGGAGGATGAAGAAGAAAAATACTTCTAAATATGTGGTTTGTCTTTTGTGATCCTTATGGATTGCAAGAATTCTAATTTTGTTCCCCTAATACTGCACAGTAATGCCATAATTTATTTAATTTCATTATCTAACAAGACTATAATTTGTATTTTATATATACGGGTATATAAATATGTACATATTTAAAGTTATTCTACTTCGCTTAGTTTACGCGTGACAGACATTTTTCTGGTTGCAACGATGCACTTCCGCTGTATAAGTACCCCGCTCAGGCGATACATAACTCAAATAGCATTGTAGTATATACTATATTCGCTTTCACAACCGTTTGGTAAATATTTTCTTCCACAATTTTTTTTTTCAAAACTGTAATTTGAGTTTGATTTTTTCAATCATTTGTTATTGTAACTCCTAAATATTCATGTTTTACAGTGTTTAATGTAAATGTTTAATCATTCGTTTATTTTAATAATTAAATCTTATTTTTCCTCTTATTACCATATAATTATTTTTTAAAAATTAAAATTTAATTCCGAAATTTCATACTGCTCAATGGGTCACCTGCTAATATATTCCAAATCATGATCTGCAGCTGGTAGAATTTGGTCATTTGAAAACTTTAAATTATAAATAGAGTTATCAACAACCATGATATAGATTTTTTTACATTTCTTCTTCTAGGCATCTAAAACGTGTTCTAAATGTTATTAATAATTTTTCAGATACTCAGCAGCAAATTGTTAACTTATAGTAATATAAATTATTATCAAACCGAAATAAAATATTTGCTTATTTTAACAGTATTAACGAGGTACTGTAATTATAAATACATCTTATGTAATTAAAAGTGTAAATAACATACGTTTCTGAAGTCGATAGATTTTAAATACTCACTTTAATTTTTGTTTTCCTGGTGTGTCTCGGAACAACTCGAATACGAATACAAAGTAGCAACCTTAATTATGATAATAAAATAAATCAATAAAAAAAGTATTTTAGCTGTTGAAGTTTAAAAACAACATCCCAGTACTAAAAAGGGAAATGCTGTTACTGAGGAGTCTAAAGAGAGAGAAAATGAATAAATGGTGTTTAACGCCCGTTTTTGCTACAGAGGCACCACAGGCGTTGGACACTGGTGATACATGAAATGAAATGATATATCGGGAAAGGATTTATTTTTTAGGAAGGAAAAGTTCCAGGCTTAAGTTTCGGGTACCTCTCCGGAATTTGCCATTTATAAGGACTGAGCAAAACCTGGAAAAAACTTCAGTCAGGGAGGACGGTCCTGGCGGGATTCGAACCCCAAACCTCCCGCTCACGAGTCCGTGCCTTAACGACCTCGGCCACCCGTAGCGGTCTCACTGAGGAGAGAGAATGAGATTGTATTTTAATATTAACATTTTGATGTATATTAATCAACTTCAAAAAATCGAAAATGGAAAACACAGTAAGCAAGCAAAAAGAAAAAGAAAGAAACAAAGAAAAAGAAAAGAAACAAAGAAATTGGAAAAATAAAAAATAATTTAAGAAAATAAAAGTAGCTTACACATCAGTACTGCTATTTTTAGGCCCTTCTCTTTAGGGGGGAGAGAAAATGGGACGACCTATATTCCCTGCATGAACTTCTGCAGACTGTTTTTTGTGGCCTTTAAATCTGATTGTTAGTCGATGATATAAGCAGATGTAGAGCCTGACGGAATGGCAAGCATGTTACCTCGACAGGATTCTTCTTGGGCGATACTGTGAACTTCCATTTAAACATCCAGACCTTTCTTCCTCAATGCGTCAGCAATCAATCATAGACTGAATCGTATGATGTATGGAATTCCACGGCGTCTGGCTGAAAGATTGGGCAACCCACGCGTTTACTACCGTTAAAGAACGAGGCGTATTGGGGCTCCAATCCCGAGCGGCAGCGGAAAAAGCCGATGCCGCAGTCCCGAACGGCAGCGGAAAAAGCGGGACTGAAACAGCCACCAAAATGAAAAGTTCTTTCGCTTGTAACAATGTAAATATTACATTTTTTTTTTGTTAAAACGTAACGTAATCTAAAATGCAACCTATGCGTTGTCCTCCGTAACTTTTTGGTGGCAATATGTTGTTCCCTATTACAAAACCGAGTTTTTGAGATATGTTTCAACTTTATATTATCAGTTTTTACCATGCGTTATCTTGTTGGAATTCACAATTAAATAACATAAGCACACACTAACCTTAACCTAACTTCGGGTAAATCCTAGAAACCGGTGGGCGCACTGGTTTGCTGCAGCGAATCACGGCCTGATGGCTTATGCTCGCCTCCTTTTCGTAAATATAAATTGATAGTGGATTGTTTGCTACTCTGTAGGCGGTTAATCATTGTAATGGTGGCAAATCTCGTTTAATTCCAACAGAAAAAAAAATCGTAAATATAAATTTATAGCGGATTGTGTGCGTAGTACTATGTTAGCCAGTAAATCGTTGTAATGGTGACAAATCTCCTTTAACTTCAGCAGAAAAAATCAACGTTGGGCCTTGAAGGATTGAATCCACTACCTTCCCACTTATAGCACCTGGCTCAGACCATCTGAGTTAACATGCCGTTGTACTAGATTAGCTAATTATCTAACTATATCTGTTGAAGTCACTCTATCTTCGGTTTTCTCCGCTGCCGTTTGGAACTGAAGCCACAACACGCCTCGATTTTTAAGGGTTAGTAAGCTAAAGCTTTTCAGTCACAGTGGCAGCAGTAGTTACTGTCTTGAGATCTTCCTAGATTATCATACAGCGAACAAACATAACTGCATTTTAAGAGCCAGTCTCCAACGGCCGCTGTTAGGAGCAGTTTATTCCTTATACTGGATGACGCCTAATCCTTTTGATGTAAACAGCACCGGGTTTAAAATGTTTCATTCTTTAATTCTGTCTTCTTCTTCTCCTTAACTTGAAGAGTTTCAGATTCGACATCTCAATTTCTTCAGAAAAGCTACCATAGCTGGGAATGTAAACTTTGACAAGTAGAGCTAAATAATCCCAATTCTTTATATATTTTTGTCGATATTAAGTATGCTCTCTGAAGCTGAAGTATTTTCTTTAAAGCGGTGTTAATTAGAATACCTACAGTATTCAAATTTTACAGTATCAGAAAGAACTTCTATTGAGGGATATTGTCTGAAAATGATAAATTAATATAGGACAGAGGAAGTTGCAAACCACACTTACTGTATTTCTGGTGAGGTTAAAACAACGGAGATGGTGCAAAGGTATCCAGTCTATTCTTTTTCATTTTTTTCATGCATTCGGCTCCATCAAATGCACTGGATTTATGATATTTTATATTTTCATGCATAATTAATGGAAGTCTATCATCAGAAGGTATAGTCAATAAAATTCACAGTTTCTTATTAAAGCGCCAGTATACAGTAAAGCGAAAAGTAAAAGAGCTGGTTATAAGAAGGGCGTCTTGTAAAAAAAACCGGTTATATTTGTGGTTAAATATAAAAGAAACCAGTCTCATACGTTTGCAGGTAGACAGATGCCCATCATTCACGTCTATATTCACATTCGTTATATATTTTTATGATACATTATTTAGTGAAATGTTGTTAAGGCGGTAACTAAATGTTTAGTTTCTTTTTTTTTTTTTTAAACTGTACACATTCAACTTAAGAAATGATCATAATTTTTCTTAAGAGCAATTAATTTTCTAACAGTACAAGAAGCAAATGAAACCAGGGTCTACCATTGGTTCTCTTTCTTATTTTTTCTTCTTTTCTAAAAAGTGAACATGTGCGTTTACAGCTAGCAAAGAGGTGCTGGAATCTTGATCGATAATATCTTAAAATTCGTTAATGTCAAGGTTTTCCTAACTTGCAGTAAGTTGGTGATTCTTAATGTGTAGGACTTTCATTGCATTTATGCATTTAAAATGATACTTTTTGTTTTATAAATGTATCATTTGTCTTAGAAACCCACAGCAAACCTTTCGGTCAAAATTAGATGTTCTCGAACTTTTCTTGACCGCAGATTCCTAAGACTTAATTCAAAGTTTAAAATCCTAATTTAGTATATATCTTAAAGTTTTTCATCAGTGGTTAATAAAATTTAAAATGTAATCAAAGATATAAATACAATTTTTTTCAACATTTGCCTTTTTATTGCAGAGTTTTTATACAATAGTAATATTTCTAACAACAACATTGGTATTCATATATAAAATGCACAAAACAAAATATCTACTAATAACTGAAATTAATGAAATCTTAAATCATTTCATTATGATATATTTATGTTTTCCAAAGCCAATAATCTATTCCTTTCAGCAAGTGATTTCTTTTGTTTCAAAGAATTAGGCACGAGTTTTGTGCTTTTATTAATGATATGACATATTGAAAAAAGCCAATTTAACTCTTATCATTCGCTTTAAGGAAAAGATACACTCAATTTTATTTTTTACTTATTTCAGTATATCTAATGAGCAAACGTTTCAGAAAATGTTTAGATAACAAGGAAATTGTCGCTCCTGGTGGTGTAGTGGTTACCATACTTGCCTCCTAAACCCAAGATCGTGGGTTCGAACCCGGTCAGGACCGACGTATTTTTTCGGGGCGTAAAAATCCTAAGTATGGCTTCCTTCGGAAGGGAAGTAAAACCGTGGGTCCCGTGTCGTACATTTACGGCACGAAAAAGAACCTCAAGCCTGAAAGAGAGGCCTCTGAGCAAAATTTGTCGGCCGTTTCACGCCCTGAGTTGAATGGGGCGCTGATGACCTGAGATGTTAAAGAGCGTCCATAAATAAATCAATCAAAAAAAAAAAAAACAAGGAAATCATGGAGGGAGGCACAAGAAACATAATAAAGCTTGGTTCATCCAAACACCTAAATATTACATTACCACAAAAGAAGAGGTGCCATATTAAATATATTAGACCAATTTCTGTTTGGTTTAGATTATGCGCTTTATATCTCCTGAATTACTGAAAGGAAAACGTCTAGAATATATTTAAAAGCAATTGCTGATTTCCTCATGTGATAAACGTCATACTAGTTCCTTAACGCCATGTACAAGTTTGCATATAAACATAATGTACCGACCCACTTTGTAGAGCCTAGCTTTTAAATATTATTCATCGTCCATGGATCGAACAAGGAGCGTAGCTGCAACACTATCCAGAAAAATCCTACCCATCCCTAAAAAAATTTAAATTAAAAGAAGAAGGTAATGGATCAAGGTATACTATACCGCTATAAACATTTCTTTAATTCAAATCATAACTTTATTACTGTTTGTAAAGTTCCCATAAACTTGACGGGTTCATCTGGGCATTGAAGGGGCAACGGACAGCGTCCTCTCTCTTCAGGCTTCCACGCTCATCTCTCAGAACGCCGTTAAAAATGTTACCACATCCCCTGGCCGCACATGCGCAGACTCTAATTTTCCTCACATATTCGTATATGTAATGTTTCTCAATCGTCATTTCTGCTTCTTAAAGAACTTATCTTACAATGCATTACCTCACATTGTCATCCCCCTATACGCCACAACTCTTTGGATTGACAAGGTTTAATTGGGTTTCCCTTTTCAATGTACTGACATGTCGCATTCAAAAGTAAACACAAAATATATGTTGGGTTATTGGATATGGTTTTTAACGGTATCACACCTCATGTTTTGTGATTCGATATGTAATACTTAGGTGTTTCAGATGAACCGATGTCAGTTGTAAGAGTAGCTTCTATAGCTGTGGACCTGAAATCAAATCTCGGTGCTGGAGAATGGCATTTGTGATGATCAACTTTATTTTTATGGGAGGCTATTTTGGAATTGGGTTTCTAGGGACGGAGAAGGCGTTTATTTATTTTTTTTTTTTATTGAGCCCAATAAAAATGCCAAATGGGGTTTTATGGAGTACATTATGACGTTGAAAGTTGGACGTTTGCGGAAAGGCAGAAAAGGAGATGAATGAAATTCGAAGAGTTGGCTGGATATCTAGATTTGAAAAGAGCAGGAATGAAGAGGTGAGACGTTGATAGAAATGAAAGAACCAGTTACTGAGAGGATCGAAAGGCGAAATCGATAGTGGCAGATTAATAGAATGACCGAGAATAGATGACATAATATTTTTCTTGATTGAGCGACTTCTGAAAGGTAGAAGTGTGGACGACCGAGAGCATCATGGAAATCTTGAATGACTCAAATAATGATACGACATAATCTGCAGGAATGAAACTGGCAAATTCGCGAAGGATGGCAGCTATGAATACAGCGCAACTGCTGACAAGTAGAAAAACCCTCAAAGGAGAGGAAAACAGCAAAAGAGAAGAACATTTTCAGTCTTGCTCATTGACTGGCTGTTTGTGCCTACACCCCCAGAGGGAGCATCTCCGGGAGGGAGACAGGGATGAACTGAGAGAGACACAGGTGGTGAGGCACGGACGTAAACTGGATCCCTAATGATGTTTCCAGATAAAATTGCACTCTTTCTATGGAGGTCGAACCCCTCAGAAGGCCCACTTCTATATGAAACGCTGGTAAAAGATCATCCTAAAGCGCAAGCCACCATCACACCGCACCAGCCTATCTCGCTTGGCACTTTCGACCCTGTAAGAGAACCAATGGAATAAAATAACATGAAATGGGAAAGCAGAAAATTAGTGGAAAGGAAATATTCATTCCAGCATTCGCCTAAGCGACAAGGGGAATCCACGAAAAACTAAAGGTCACGATTGCCGGCCGCAAGGGATTTGAACCGGGACCACACTAATGTGAGTCTCAAGCTTTACCATCTGAGCCATGGTCTTGCTTCGAGCTCTTCGAAAGTGAAGTTAGTGTGCAACAAATGCAGAAGGATAAAGCAATCGTAACGCAAAGAAACAAGCAATCGTACTCCAAAAATTAACTTTTCGGGATATACGTTAATGCATACATTCAGTATATGGCGAAATTAAATGGTAAATTGTAATATAGCAATGCAACACGTGAAGTAAACCATAATCAAAGGGGTAAAAGCATACGCTTTTGCTTTTAACACTATACGTTTGCATATATACAAACTTAATCTAAGCTAAGCTAATCTAACCTAGCATACGCTTTTTCTTTTAACACTAGACTTAGTATACGCTTTTGCTTTTAATACAAAGTTTTGCATATATATATATATATATATATATATTTTTTAACTTAAGCTAATCTAACCCAGCCTAACATAAATATACAACCTATGCGTTGTATTAACACTATAAGTTTTAATATAAAAACGTAACTTTTATTACATTAGAACAGTATAGACAAATTATGAAAATTAAAATTAAAAGTTGGCCACTGGAATGGTTCGAACTACGCTACTTAGAACATCCTCTAACCTTCGCTGCAACCTATCTCCTTCCAAATTACCTCGTCCCGTCGCAGGCTCATATCCTTGCCAAGGCCCTAAATGTAAAACCTGTGCGCTAATTATACCATTATCATTCATTCCAAAGCCCCAATTTATTCAGAGAATTTAAAATGACTTCGTTTGCTACCTGTTGCTCTAAGAATGTCGTTTATCTTGTAAGCTTTGCAAAACTTTTTATATTGGTTTAACTTCTAATATTGTTTTTCTCCATATGAGCAATCACTAAGTCACCCGTGCCGTTTGCTCAACTTTCCCTGTCTTTCTGTAAGGATTTTGATGGTGCTTTTAATGTAACGCTTATTGATGCATTACCTACTTCAATTGAAAGATTACTCAGACACAGAGATATGGCAGCGTATACCACCAGGTTTAAATATACATTCCCTACCTCTTGCTGCTTGTTTAATCTGTTTCCACGCATTACGTTACTTTTGAGAATCAATATTTGTATTTACCGCTTTCACTTGTCTTCAGTCTTTGAATAACATGAGTTCGAAATATAGCAAAAATTGTGACTATTTAAATGTTTGACTTCGGCCCGTTCGTGACAGTTGTAGAAATTAAAAATGCCGTCACAGATAAAATCTCTTTCGTACGAAAATAAAATGTTGTTTAAAAACTGGGGTTCTAGGTCGTTCTGTTGTTCAACTTGCTGGCAGAAAGTCGCTCTGGGAAGGAATTCTGTATTTTTGAGATCTTAGATGTGCTGAATATAGTATCGGTACAGCAATTCTCAATGTAAGATTGGATAGGATCTAACATCGACTCTTCTACATTAGGTGCTATGAGTATCGCTATACCTGGTTGTCCTTGATTTGCAAATGTCCCACTTTCCCGAAGATATTGATGTAGAATATTCCTCAAAGATCATTTATTTATTTGCAAACTACAGTATGTTAAGTTAAAAAAATATAATGCTAATAATTGTATTTATATATGTTGTATATATACAAACTGTTTACAAAAATCTTAACTAGAAGAATAACGAAGATTCTGGATGAAAATTAACCACCAGAACAAGCGGGTTTCCATACAACATCCAGCACAGTAAGCCTTCTCCAACCTATAAACCTATAAACCTATGGATGGAAAAAGCAGAGGAATTCCGTCTAAAACTATATCTCGCCTTTGTTGACTATAGTAAGGCCTTTGACTCAGTCGAACACGCAGGCACATTACACGCCCAGGCAGCTCAAAGAATGGAGGCAAAGCATTCGTATCCTACACAAAATTTGTAGTCAACGTTTTGCGAAAGTAAAAACAGAAGGACAGCCATTCCGACTAGAAAGAGAAGTTTGCCAAGATGATCCAATCTCTCCCAAACTCTTCGCCTGTGTAATGGAGCACATATTAAGGAAAATGAAATGGCATAATAATTTCGAAATCAGCATTAATGTCAGTTCACTAAAAATCTAATATTTGTCGACGATTTGGTCTTATCCGCCAATACACCGAAAACACTGTAAACTATGCTGGAACAATTATGCAAGCATAGCAAAAATACAGAGCTGTCACTAAACAAACTATAAAAATAGATGGAGCAGTCCTCACATATGTGAGCGAACAGATTTCCTTCCACGATAAAATGGAAAAAGAAGTACAAAGAAGTATCTCATTAGCCTGGAGAGCATTTTAGGCCGTTAACTGTATATTGTAAGACCAAATACTAACTAAAAAAATCAGATTCCAGACCCTCGAAATCTGTGTATACCCTGATTACTATATGGATGCCATACATGATCACTAACAGAACAAAATTCAAACATGCCAAAGAAAAGTGCAACGCAAGATCCTGGGAATTACTTTGAAGGACAAAAATACCTATAGTATTAATAAATCAGTTATCTCAGACAACAGACATCGCATAACTAGCTACCAGAAGCAAATGGTTATGGGGCGGTTACGTCGCAAGAATGCAGGACAATAGGTGGCCTACTTGCTCCCCACATGGGACCCCGGCTAGGAAAAAGGACACAAGGCAGACCCAGAAGAAAATGGACAGACCTCTTCAAGGAATATGCAGGTCCAGATTGGTCAAGAGTAGCAAGAGGAAGAGAAAAATGGAAATATCTCGAGAAGCAACTAGTGAAGTGAGAGAAATGGGGTAACAAAAGAACAAATCAGTCAGTGTCTTAAATAGCATACGAACAACTAGCGTGGAATAGCTCACCACGTTAGGAAAAAGCGAGCTTTCCATACTGTTAGGAGACCTTTGCCCTTAAGGGACACAATAAGCTATCTTTATATATATAAAGAGGACTTTATGGTCTTTACCTCGCCAGGTAAAATAAATAAACAAATAAAACTGTTATTATTGCTAGTAATAGTAGTAGTAATACTACTATTACATCCTAGTAAATGTTCGACTGTCTGGTTGGCTGCTGTCGGTAAAAGATTCTGCTTACAAACGTACATTACCATACATGAAGTGCACGTCCGCGTGTTCTATTTGCTGTTCTTTCTTTCCATGTTTAAAACTTTGCATAAAATCAGGATAAGCACATGACCTTCCATCTCAATGTTCATAGAACCATTTATTGGTTTTTGTTTACTACTAATGCCCAAGCAACGTGAGAAAAGGGAGGGGAGAGTGCGGCATGCATACGATTCACTAATGTTGCTTGTTTACAGTATCCAGGCGTTCGGCTCAGTGGCGGCTCCAACTAACAAAATAAATGTCATTTTCTCGTGAACGATTAACTTAACCCATGTTTACCGGAACTTTTTTTTTTTTCGCTTCTTTTAGTCTGTACTTGTCACCCGTAATTTTTTTTACCATAATTCATTTTTTATATATTACCTTCCAATTTCGGAAAGACTAACTTTTTTGTAGACTCGATATTGCTTCATTATTTAAATCGCTAATAAGAGCGTCACTACTTAATTTTCGAAACTATGACATAAGCTTCCTGTCAAACTGGATTGAGCGTGACTTGAATACTAATAATAACGGCAATAGGCGCGCAATGTTAATTGTGTTCATAAGCTCGCTATCTGATGTCCCAAGATGGAGGAACTCGAGAGCATTTTCATGCTGTGATATTTCTAATTCAACAAAGAGTACCTTAAAATATTACAGATAACTTTTACAAACTTTGCACTTTCTTTATTCCAAAGAGGCTGTAGATTATCTTTGTAAATGAGAAAATATTTCCTATGTGTTGTTAATTTAAAATAAATTTTATTTTCACTAGCACAATTAATATAAGCTACAAACCTCAATGCTTACTGCTACATAATGCCTTATAGATTATTATACTGCAGTGTAGTACAGAAATGCCAACACTTGAATATCCAAAAATTTAGTTACTGGCAACCATTTTTTCAATACCGCGGATTTATCACCAGTAACGAAATTAAGTGTTGAAACGAGCAAAGGGCTGCATGGATTCCGCGGAATATCAGTTGCACATACTTGATCGAGAATCTACTGGTTTTACTAACGTTTTGCAGTTCAGTTCTTCATACTATTTTGCCGGGGAGAATACAAAACATATACATACTCAAAATGGTTTTACAAGGTATGATTTGAAGAGAATCGAGATTCTCTTTCGATATATAAAACGTGTTTTTCAGTGGCACCTTTGTGATAGCATTTACACAAACTGGAAAATTAACTAAAGTCACTTTTGCCACAAATCTTGACTGGAAATCGTGAATAGGAAATTTATAAAAAATACTACGACAAACTGGAAAGTAAGTACTTACACAAAAATATGTCAAATAAAATTTCAAATTATAAAATGTGTTTGATGAGCTCTCACGCTTGCACTAAGCAAGAATTACGCCCTCCAGCAAGTAGACTTTTCGTGTTCTTAAGGAAAATGCATTGCACTGAATATCAGCGAGAATGGTGACCTTCGCTTAGGACCGTTGTCCAGAAAAGACCAGCCTTTAGCACTGAGAATATATGTGCGGGCAAAACATCGGGGGGGAGGGGCGGGAACACAAATGTATCTGCTCCGCATAGAGTTAGATACTAAGATAAATGTAATGCAATTCAAACTACCTCTTGTATAATTGCTTTACTTATTTTTTGTAATTTTGTACATGAATGTAAATAATTCTTTCGTTAAATATAAATATAATTAAGAGATTGAGTGAACTGTATGAGAAAGTTGTTGAAAATTAATAAAAACGTCGAAACTTATTGATATAATAATTAATTTACCATACTTTCTGGAATTTATACCAATTTTAATTGGAATCAAAATGTATAATCTCTTTACGTTAAGTTTGAATATGTACGAAGAATTGTTGCAGCAGTAACGAATTGGTGATGTGGATTAAGAGAAATGTTTTGGGCAACATGGTCTGAAATATTCGTATCTTCCCAGAAGCCGTAATTTAAATTATACGTTATGTATCAAATTATTTTGCTAAATTATATATTATATAAAGCATTTTGAAGGTGGTATACTTAATGTGAACTTTATTATAGTAGTATAGTTAGTGCGAAAGTGATTGTTTATTTATTATATTAAGAATAAAATAACCAAATAAACCACAAGTATACTCTTTATCATTTACGTTTTAAACATTACATATTTTCATTTATCGTTAATAAAATTTATGATAATAACTTTATATACCGAGTGTGCCAAAAATGTATGCACACTTTCACAGTAGATGTCTATTTAATATATTTCAAAGTTGGACCGGAAAACAACTGTAATGTGTAGTATGATGTTCTGTAAACAGATGTGACTCACGTAGATTATGGTAGCGTTGCTACGTGACAGGTAAATCAACAACGACAAAATTATCGTTTGATGTTCTGTAAACCGACGTGACTCCCATTATGTTATGCTAGCGTTGCTACAACAAAACGGAGCCAAGATTATCGTTTGAACAGCGGAAAGCAATTTTGAAGTGGTAATGGAAAACTGAGAATGTTGTTGAAGTTCCAAGGCACTGGATAGGACGAAGAGATTTACACCGCGTTCTCTGGATCTAACTCCGCTGGACTTCTACCTATGGGGAACTCTTAAGGATGTTGTATACAGTAGAAAACAAGCTACACTGGCAGCACCTTGGGAAGAAATTGAAACGGTATGTGCTGCAATTGCTGAGGACACTTTCGCAAACGTTGCTCAATCAGTAGTTCAACGTACTCAGAAGTGTATCGACGCCGATGTGGACATTTTGAGCAACTGTTGTAACTGTAAAAGTCTAAGATGATTAGTGCTAATCATTTTCTGTTTGTGTGAATTCAGTTTTGTAATGTTAACACAGTTTTTTTTTCTTTGCTTGAAGTATGTGTACATTTTGGCACCCTCTGTATGTGGGATTTGTGTGACATATACTTTTGAATTAACTCATTATACAGACTGATTTTCAATAGACGCGCGATTCCCGAAAGACTAAAATTAAGCTTTCGCTGATGTAAGCAATTGAGCTTGCTCTTTGTGTTAATGACACCAATTTTTTCCGTTGTATTTCTTTAGGAAGTGCCTGATAGATTTTCTGCTGTGTATTGTGGAGAATGCGGATAGTGAGATATATGCTAGAACAAAGAATATTTATTTATAAATTGTCCAAAAGAAATCCTACAAGTACAGATGGAGCTAACGTCTCCATCCAGGAATGCTATTTACAGATTGGTAAACAAAGTTCGAACTCAGGGCGGTTTCTTTGATAACAGAACGAGAACAAAAATCTGGGTTTTAACATAGAAGAAGCTTGATGTAATAGGCTATCGATTAGAAACTTCTTCTCAAAAGTCGATTAGCCCAGCAAGTTGATGCAACTGTCGACAGTGCGTATTAAGCCACTCGGTTGCTGCATCTTCCTCCATATAAAATTACTGCTAAATCTGAGATAAAACCTATGGAGGCACTGAAACAAAATTTCCAGGAGGCGTTTACAATATTGGGGAAAACGCATTGCTGCAAGCGTCTCAAAATATTTTCAAAATGATTCAGGCATTCTCACAGCGGAGGGCATATACTTTGCGCATCTACTATGAAGGTGAGTCTAATATTAATTAGTTACTAATAAATGACAATTAAATCAGCGCTACGAGTTTCGACTGCGTCGTTCTCCAGTAAAATAATTTTCGATTGCGTAGCACAATAAAGACTAGGTATAATAGTTTATTTATATGAGTAAAACATTTATACACATGCTTAATATGAAGTGTAATTTAACAAAATGTTTTCCAATGCTTAACATATTTTTTAAGTTACGTTTTATTGTGTCTATAACATCACAGGGAAAGTTGGAGCTTACTCAGCATTTCGCATTGCGGTTCCCATTCTAGTTTATTGCAAAAGCAAGGAACTAGCAGTCCAGACTCTAATTACAAGTTACATCACCTCACAGTAGCTTTCTCAGAAGGCCTTGAACCGTAGAAAGAGCTGAAGCGCTTATGAAGAAACAAAAACTTTTATTTGAAAATAAAAAGAAACACGAATGCTTTCATTAACACTGACCTTCAGTGGACCGCTGTAACAGGCATATAAATCTCATTCCGGTCCGCCAAATCTTGTAGCTTGGATGAATGATAGCTTATTACAGGCCATCTGTGAACTGCATAATCAAGAATAATGAAAGAGAGGAATTTATTCATGAAATGTTGAAAGATGTTTGTGCTTGTACATAAGTAAGTAAGAAAATGTTTGTACATCTTTTATTTCCGTCTTGCTACGCAGTGAATTACAGCGTTAGTTTGAGCATGTGGTTGCGGAGAACATGCACGTGAGTATCGTTTGCGTCTTCCAAGTTTCTGTCCAAGATTAATGTTCAATACAAGGGTGGAATGCTGGATGACTTTACGTTCGCTAGTTCCCCACACACGTGCAGTGTGGATATAAGGCATGTTCATAATCACCAAACAAGCAGTTGTTGTAGCTGTCCATAACGAAAATTATATAATATATTTTTTTCCAAGGTTAGCAGAATTGTTTCTCAGCAAGGTCATCATCATCTATACCAGTTTAATACTCTTCGTTCCCTGGATCTTACGGAGTTTCTCTCCCTATTGGGTTATACTATTTCTTTTTACTTTTCAAAATACAGTCCTTTGTTTTCGATAGTTTTCGCCATCTCTCAGTTGAGACATTTATTGCCTAGCATCGATCACAGGCTCGCTTAAAAATAATATTTATATATAATATAATCACAAAAGGGTCACCGCCATGGGTGGCCGAGGTCGTTAAGGCGCGGACTCGTGAACGGGAAATGTAGGGTCCGCTTCCTGACTGGGTTTTTTCTAGGTTTTCCTTAGTCCTCATAAGGGACAAATGCCGGGAAGGTACCCTAAAACTTAGACCTTAAAAAAATCTTTTGCAAATATATCATTTCATCTCATGTACCATCAGTGTCACCGCCTGTGGTGCCTCAGTGGTAAAACGGGCGATAAACAGCACTAAAAAAAAAAAACAAAACAAAAAACAAAAAGGTCATAGACATATGGTTTACACATATTGTTTCCAAGAATAAGAAAGAAGGCAAAATACAAATGAAAGAGAGAATTTCCCCGAAATAACACGCATTGTAAACTTTTAGACTAAGATGATTTCTTTGTAATGTTACTTCAGGTCATCTAGACCTTTGAAAACAGCTGCATATTGAACAAAACGCCATCTCAAGAATTTGGAAAGGACAATTTTTTTTTTTTTTTGTTAACAGTGTAGGGGAAAATTCCTGGTGGTGTAGTGGTAACCATACTTGCCTTCTGATCGTGGCTTCAAACCCGGCAAGGGTCGATGGATTATTTCGGGCGTAAAAATCCTAAGTATGGCTTCCTTCGGAAGGGAAGTAAAGCCGTGGGTACCGTGTCGTACATTTAAGGCACGATAAAGAACTTCAAGCTTGAAAGAAGAGGCCTCTGAGCAAAATTTGTCGGCCGTTTCACTTCCTGAATTGAATGGGACGCTGATGACCTGAGATGTTAAAGAGCGTCCGTAAATAAAACAAATCAACAATCAATCCAGATGGTATCATAAAATCTCTGTACGGCTCTCTTTTAAAATATTATTTAGATCAAGAGTCTAAGACTTAACCTTTTACTGTGGGTCGACCCGAATAAAATCTTAGAAAATAGCCAATGAAAGGAAAAAGATATAAATTAGCATGAAAGCCCACCAATAGGAAGATATGTGCAGGAAGATCGTGTCACGTGACATTTAGAAAGCTATGTTCAAGGCATTTATAGCACCTAAGCCCGGCGGAAGGACCAATTAATAAAAGTAGTTGTAATAGACTATAGAATACTTTTGTTACTTGTTATCTGTTAGTAGTTAGCTGGGGCTGAAGTGAGTGGTAGAAGTGTAAGTGTTAAATGGTGAAAACTGGAACTACGAATGTTACATTATTGTGTGTTTATCATCTCCTTTCCCTGTGATAGTGCATCACAAAAACGTTCAGCTAATAAATTGAGCTTATATTCGAGGACTAAACATTACAAGATTACGATACTGAATGGAGGTTCGACCAATCAACCCTGAGATACCAATCCGTTTATAAAATTTGATCAACTCCTTATCCACAAGCAATCCAAACCCAATCACAACCTATAAAAATAAATTGATACACAAATACCGCCGCACAGTCATTATCATTGAATTTGACAATGGTACCGATCTTTTGACTTGGAAATTAGTAGCTTTTGACAGGCATTTCCCACATTTTCAAATATGCCGTTTCAGGAATGTTACCATAGTCGGAGAACTTGAAGCAGATTTAGGTTCTCTACCGATCCTGGATTGTAATTCCAGCAACTGGCAAAATTTCATCTTACACAATAACTGAGATTCTACAGCACATCCACTCTTAGATATTGACTAGAAATACGTTTCCAAAAGCATTCTCAAAGGATGGTTGCAAAAAGTTGTTTTCACTGATGAGTTGAGCATTTTATTTGATAAATTGACACGGATCTAATCATTATCGTTTAGACACAATACTAAATTAGCGAAGGGAGCAACTGCCTCTCGACATGCGCACCAAAACTTACTAAAGAGTAAGTTTGATTCCAAATGCTGACATTCTTCATGAATTTGGACATTCTCGACGCAAACCTAACTTGAGAAACTGAACATAATAACCAAAATATAACAAATGAATGTGAAACATGATCGTTCTATGCCTTGTAATTAAAGAACAGACGTGTAGGGTATTATACAGCATACTATGAACCAACTCAATACTACGAATACGTTTTGGGAAGCGATAATCCCTTTTTTTCCACACAATCTTCTTATAAACCTGATTTCGAGTACAGAATTTATCTTTAGCTGTTCGTGGATTTTTTGTTTCTAATACGTTTGAGAGACATCATCCCTTTAGCAACTTAAGGGTTTAATCTGCACATCTCACGAGCGACCTACAGCACAGATGTGAAGTTAAATGCTAGTCTTGACTGTTCGACTGCCCGCAGTCAGGTTTTTGGCATTAGTAATGAAAGAAATAACAGGCTACTACTGTGAGTTTATTTGAGTTACAGGTTCCCTGGGCGCGTCTACTTACTTGGGATAAAGTGAGTTAGATTCGCGGCTAATAAAGTTAGTATTTTTAATTTAATATTTATATTTATCCTGAAAGCACAAATTGATAGTGTATTTAAAATTGATTACATTAAGCATTAACCTGCGTTGTGAGGTATGTTGAAAATGTCCATTAGCGAAAATGCATTGCTGGCATCTGCATAGGAAATTTCATCTTACATTTTTATTTTATTTATTTATTGCGTTAGAACGCGGTGGTTCCGAACTTTCTCTCTTGTAACCGAAGTTGGCGAACATTTTTTCTATTTTCTTGGGAATTGTCTTACCACTTCTCTGAAAGAATCTGTTTTCATACAGAGTCTTCGTTTGGACGCGTGGCCGGCTTAATGGGGATTTGCTTGGCACCGAGAAGCACGCTGTTTGCCGGCGGAGTCGGATATGCATAACCCCTTAAATTCAAAGCGCATGAATTTCTGTAAGCATTCACATCACACCAAACCCCAATTTTTTTGGTCATACAATGTTATCTCTGTACAAGATCGGATTTTTCTGCACTCCATTATCTATTGTTTTGTGTCGCTACATGTACAGGTAAATAAAACCATACTTTGCCGTAAAAAAATATATGTCGGTCAAAGGAATGAACACTAACATTATTCGACACCCAATTGCAGAAATTAACTTTATCCATATTATCGCGCGGTTGCAATTCATGAACTACAGTTGTCTTAAAGGGTTTTAATTTTAAAGGTTTAGTGGCACTCCAAGCCAAGGTTTGCGGAATTCCTGATTCTTGTGCAAGTTTTCTCTGAGATTTCTTTGGGCTTCGTTCCAACTTTTCTTCGATGTCTTCGAGTTTTTCCTCAGTAAGAATACGGTATTTACTTTCGGTTTCTTATCAAGAACAGATCGCTTTCCTCTAAAGCTATTAACAAGATTATGAACCATTTCCCTGCCAGGTCGGTCCTGGTGGTGTAGTGGTTACCATACTTGCCTCCTACTCCCAAAACGCGGGTTCGAACCCGGCCAGGATCGATGGATTTTTTCGGGGCGTAAAAATCCTAAGTATGGCTTCCTTCGGAAGGGAAGTAAAGCCGTGGGTCCCGTGTCGTACATTTACGGCACGAAAAAGAACCTCAAGCCTGAAAGAGAGGCCTCTGAGCAAAATTTGTCGGCCGTTTCACGCCCTGAGTTGAATGGGACGCTGATGACCTGAGCTGTTAAAGAGCGTCCGTAAATAAATTAATAAAAAAAAAAAAAATTCTCTGCCAGGCGCACAAACAGCAGGGAATCTGTCAATAAATCGTCTTGTCACTTCTCTATAAGAGTTAGTTGTCGCATAAGAATCATACATGGAGGTTATGTTTGCTAAAATATACGGACTTTTGGCAGAACAGCACTAACACACTATAACCCGTAGTATCACAACGTTCAGTCATGTACAGCACAAAGACTTCGCATCAACTGATTAGCAGACACAAGGAGAAGCGGAAGTGGAGAGGGGAAGAGAACCTGTTAAAAATAGGGCAGGCCAGTTCCCATTAAGCCCGCCACGCATCTAATTGAAGGTTTCTATAAACCGTACATAAAAATCCCCTCTTCAAGACTATGTACTGTCATAACTAACGGAAAACAATTACCATACAGGCTACACACAATGACAAAACCCAGTAACACACGAACACACAGCCACTTGTTGATAAAGCCTTCCTCAAGCTAACTACAAGCTGCTACTTGTACATGTATTATAAGACCTTGACGACTGACTTTCCCAGTACGCAGTCGCGCTCTGCAGGCCCTTAATTCAAATTGCATCACTGTACTTCTGCTTGCATCCTAACAAATATGTGGAAAATACTAACCTTTCGTGTTCTAACTCTTACTCTTATTATGCAAATAGTTGAAGTTCAGTACCTTACTTACTCGGCAACAGTATCCGACCCATAGTTTCTCTGTTTTTTGTAATATGCTTGTATTTTTCTGAAGTTTTGGTATTCGCAATCAAGTACTTTTATAGCAGTTTAACTGGGTCTTACTCCAGTCTTCTTACATATCATTTCACAAATTAACAAGAAATCTAATTCACCGTCTGCATCAATTCTTAAACAATTAAAATGTTGGAGTTTTCTTCAGTTAAATATGTTCCATTCAATATATTAACGTTTTTATTCATAGTTTTGTGTTGTGTTATTGAGTGTGTGAAGATTTTGGCTTTAGTCTTCACGATCAAATTGTATCTCTTTCTTTCTGCTTATTTTTAAATTTAAGAAAGCCGTACCTCCCCGGCTGAGCTCAGTGTACACGTGGCAAGAGCATTCCAATTGCCTGTCATAATAACTGGAATTTCAAATTATAGTTAACAGGTTTATATAACTCAATTCTTATCACTATCTCAACTTAAAGAAAGTGTTAGGAAAGAATTGTGAAAGCAAAGCAGTTTCAAGTGAATGCAAATTTCATTAAAAAGGTGTAAATGTGTTACTGCAGACGAAGACCCCTTCAAACAATTTCTATAACACAGGTTAATATTTTTACGGAATAAATTAATATTTGAGTGCATGTTATTATTGATCAAGTAGTAGAAATAGAAATGCGAGGTACGTCGAGGACAACTGGCACGACCTTGGCCCCGAGCGTCTTACATACTACTGCAGAATCACGCCAATACAATCTCTGTCTTCCTTGTTGCTTCTATTTGGTCTGGAACAGGGCCGGCTTTTCAGATGCAGCAGCACAGTCTGGTTACTCCAATCTTTTATTCAGTATATATGTACTTTATTAATTTCATGTTTTTTTTTTCCTCCCGTTTTGAACTCAAATTTAAACTATTTTTGAGTGCTGACATATACATTTATTGCTAATAGCGTTGCTCGAATTTAGCTGCAATAGTGGTTACCATGGCAATGGCAGGCGCTTACTTAAGTTCCGAGGTACATACTAAAAGGAGAAGCGAAAAATCATCCTTACACGCAGGGCGGAAATCGTTAAGTGCAACCATGCTACAGGCTGCAGTCTAGAGCGACAGCGGAGAGAGCCGAAGGTAATGACTTGCATAGCTGGATAATTAGGCTTCAAGCACAACTGAATTATAGCTCAGGGGGTTAGAGCCTCATTATAATTGTGAAGATACTGGTTTCGACTTTGTTTTTTCCGTCGGAGTTAAAGGAGATTTGCCACCATTACGACGATTTCCTCGCTAACACAGTACCACGCACAGAATATCCTATAAATTGATGTTTATGAATTTCTTTGCGACTGCAATCAAAGGATATTTGCCACTATTACAGCGGCAAATCTCCTTTACATACAATTAGAAGAAAAAATGAATTATTATAATTGCATTCGTTTTTTAACATTAAATACTTTTCCAAATCTTTTGCGCTCTTATGTTTTCGGGTATAACTTTGAATCTATAATTTCTTTTATTGTATGAGCATAAAAATGAATGCAATTTAATCATATTTTTACACATGGAACAATTGCAATATCTAATGGCGATGTTGTTCCTGTATTATTATTATTATTATTATTATTATTATTATTATTATTATTATTATTATTATTATTATTATTACATCAGTTTTATTGTATTGTTGTATTTTAATCGCTTTAACGCACATATTATGAGGCAAAAATGCCGTTCATTCAAGAGTCGTCTTGTGTTGGAAGATAGACGTAGGATGTGTTCTGTTGCCCAGATATTTCAGTCAATGCCTCTGCTATATGCCGAAGGTTCAGGGAACTTGGTATCTATTGCAGAAGACCAGCATCAGGTTGCAGAATGGTGACATCTGCCAGAGATATCAGTTTCAGCTGCCTCAAGTGTTGCGTGATCGTTACACAACAACCATAGACGCCGAAAATTGTTTGCAAAGGGCATCAGAAGTCAATGTCAGCGTGAGAACTGAGAAGGAAATATGAAGAAACACAGCTCACCTCTAGATGACCAGTCAGAGATTCCTTACTTACGCAGCAACACCGGCATACACGCCTTGCCTTTGCTCGTCAACATCTGCAGTGAACTGAGGAGCAATGGAAAGCTGTCCTTTTCACAGATGAGTCGAGGTTCAGCCTAAGATCACCTGATGGCAGAGGAAGATTTTTTTTATTGATTTATTTATGGACGCTCTTTAACAGCTCAGGTCATCGGCGTCCCATTCAACTCAGGGCGTGAAACGGCCGACAAATTTTGCTCAGAGGTCTCTCTTTAAGGCTTGAGGTTCTTTTTCGTGCCGTAAATGTACGACACGGGACCCACGGCTTTACTTTCCTTCCGAAGGAAGTCATTCTTAGGATTTTTACGCCCCGGAAAAATCCATCGGTCCTAGCCGGGTTCGAACCCACGATCTTGGGTTTAGGAGGCAAGTATGGTAACCACTAAACCACCAGGACCGACGGCAGGGGAAGAGTATGAAGAACTGTATGCCCCTTACACTTCTCATAGTCAATGGCTTTCGATGGAGGTTCCGTCGTGGTGTGGGTTGGTATCAGTGTAGAAGCCAAGACAGTTGAATTTTGTGTAGAACGGGGCCCTGAATGCAAACCGGTACTTTGAAGAAATTCTTCAGGATCGTGTTATTCCTGTGCTCCACTTGTTGGCAATGATTTCCGCTTCATTCTGTCCACATGTAGCCCACATTGTGACACAATACTCGCATGAGGTGGTGATTCAGGCATTAGTTTGGCCCGCACGAAGTTCTAACCTCAATCCCATTCAGCAAGTTTGGGACATGATAGGAAAAAATGTACCTGAGCGTGTTCCTGAGGGCCTCAATGAACTTTGGAGACTTTGCGTGAACAATGGGAGGCAATGTCACAAGAGAACCTAAGGACCTTCATCCACAACATGGCCGTAAGAAGGAAACATCCACTTCTGAGAGTGCCACTGAGTATTGAAAGATTGTCGTTGTGTTACCAATGCAGGTGTGTTACAATGTGTTACCTACAGGTAAAAACCAAATCATTATGACATGTGATTAATTTGCATTCATGTTCATGCTCATGCAATAAAGGAAATTATAGACTCAAATGATATCCGAATACATAATAATGTTTGCAAAATAGTTTAAATTTATTTAATGATCAAAAACGAATGAAATTATAATGATTCACATATAAGGCGTAAAATTAAAAATGTTTAAAAACTTTAATATTGAATTCCTTAATTTGTAATCTGATAGTCAACTATTAGGAACGAAAGAGGCTATAGGTTAAGTTCGCGATATTACCTTATGTAATAACCTCACACAGAGTGATAAATTTATATTAATATATTTAATAATATATTAAATTACAATATTTCTCATTAAGAATATAAGTGTGATAAATTCAATATTTTAGAATTATTTTATTATTCTACAAAAATGAACATGAATGTGTTCAAGTAGGCAATGAACCGAAAATATCTTCACTCTATGGTGCAAAAAGCTCAAACCATGCATTATTCATCATCACTCGTGGTTGCCGAAGGCATTCTCACTATATTCATTAGCAAGCATTTACGATCAGTAGGTTGTGGAACGTTGATAAATGCGAACATGTGCATAAATGGTCAATGCACAACCAGCATACAATGCCGCTCATAAAGAATATTATTGATTTTTCTACGGTAATACAAATAAATAAATAAATCAACAGAGAATCGTATTTATTATAACAAAAATAAAACAATGGAGGGTAAATATATCCATACAAGGAACAAAAATTAATTTTATTTTAAGCCAAGTATTGACTCTTAGCATAATAACTGCTAAGCAAATTCTAGGTACTTGTTATATAAGTCCTCAGATCGTACATCCTTCCAAATTTGCTGGATAACTTCCTAGAGATGGTTTAAGCTTCTTAAGCAATGATCTTGTACCACCCTACATTACGCATGAAGCTAACAAAATATCTTTAAGTTAAAGTTTAACGGAATATATTATGCTCGTAAAATATTATCATTACTTCTTAGTACAGGAAAAAGCACCGATGCTTAAGTTATTTTTCGCATAGGTTGCTATGTACATTCGTCCTAGCCAAATAAATACACAGTACCAGATTTCTAGCTATAGTTTATCTAACTTAAAATAACAATATTTTATACAAACAACATATTGTAGAATTTCTGAGTATGAAAACATTGAATGTAATACTTTTTCATTTTTTTACAGAGGTTCAAAAATGTTTAGGCAACTATAGTGGCATGTTCTACAATTCGTTTCCTATAACTGGTAAGTAATTACAGCTTAAGGCATTTTCTCTCATAAATGTTAACTTGCATTCCCATTACTATAAGTACATAATCATAACTGAAGATTGGGTGTGCTTGCACCAATTGGTCAGTAATTTAAGAGCTCTTCTTGTTTTCATTCATTCTGCCCGAGAGCAGGTCCTTCACTGCATACTAAGCATCATCATGAGATGTTCACAGCTTCCCGTTGCTTTCCGCAGTGATGGAGCAATGGCGTAAAGAGTGGCACGGAATAAAACCGAAGTACTCGAAGAGCCGCTTTGTACGCCACAAATCCCACGTACGAATGTTGATATCGAATGCCTCGGTGATAAGCGACAAGTCTAACTGTTCGGACACTTCTTTATATTCATTTATTTCTGGCAATCAGAAAAGCAAGAAAAGTTGCTAGTGTTTTTAAGCTATTGCCTGATGGCTCACATTGACTGTATGGGGGGGAATTTTAGTTGTACACATTAAAAAAAATAATGAACTTACTCTTGAAATATTAATTTGTTTAATACTCCTAAGTCCTGCTCGGTTCAGGACTTAGGCATGTATCTGAACCTTTAACCTCATTCTTTTATTACCAGTCGCATAGATCTCTCCATATCAGATGTATGTTGTTAAAAGCAGATATTCTAACAATGAGAATTACTTAAGCTCGAATCCAACCCATGCATTAATTGTTTTATATGTTACTTTTTGCAAGTAAACTTTTCACTAAGATTATATATATAAAAGAAAAATAAAGTAACGCTATTAATAATGTAACTAAATTAATAATAATTAGAAACGCAGAAAAGGATAAAACACTAAGAAAAAGTCGCAGTTGTAATCGCTATATTTCAAACTACTTGAGTTCTGAGTAGTCGGAAGCTTTCATGGCTGGAGTCAGACTTATAACTAAAAGTTTCTTCCTGGTTTGGAAGCCATGGTCTGTTGGAGCTAAGGTGTCCAAACGTTTCGTCCCCATCTGCGGAGGACATCTTCAGTGGCGCGGTCTGAGTCTTCTAGGAGAAGGCTAGGGCACGAGTGAGAAGACTCAGACCGGAAGAAACTTTTAGTTATAAGTCTACTTGAGTTCTTCTATGGCAAGAAGAATTAATTAATTTCTATTGTTAATTTAGTTACATTATATATGGCATTTATTTTGAAAACGAAGAGGATTAATTACGTTTTTGTGTTTGAGCATAAATGTCTTAAAATTCAAATAGTACATTAAAATATATATTATTACTATTTGTTAAATATTACTTTTATTTGCAAAAACTAACACACGTAAAATTCAAGCATGACGAAAATTCGAACGTACTTATTACTAGACACATACTTTTGTCCGTTCAGCCTTCAGAACACAGGGTCGGAGTAAACGCATTTCCTGTTTATGGTATAACATAAAGTGGCGTTGTGAACCCACCTCAACGAATGCTTCCGATGATTTCCGAATCGCGACTAAACACGATTGCTTACTGGTGAAGCAAAGAAATTGCAGAGCGTAAAGTTAGCATATTTATTTTAATACTAGTTTTACTGAAAACACAAAATTATACGTACATAAATCTGATGATAACAATAAGCACTAATCAATGTTATAAGAGTTTATGAAAATGATGCCCCTCAGTGGCAATACATTGCCGGCCTCTGCTATATTTCATTTAACTTTTCTCCCGTAAGATCATAGTGATTCGAAATAGAGATTTTTGTTCTGTTTCTCTCTTGTAGCTTTTAACATGTTGGCGACCAATTTCTCTATCTGGGACACAATTTCCTTATTACTTCTCAGCAAGAATTTGTTTTCATACATGTGTCTTACTTAAAAATTCATATTTAAGAGTGTATTTACATATTTTCATAAATAGAAGTAGTAGTAGTAGTAGTAGTAGTAGTAGTAGTAGTAGGAGGAGGAGGAGGAGGAGGAGAATGAGGTGTATTGTTATTTCTATAAAGCTCTATATACATATTATAAATAATTTAAGAAAGATCTAAAGTGCGATATACAATTAGAAAGAAGAACAAATAATAAAAAATAAAAATAATAATATATAAATAAATATTGTAAACATGAGAAGAACAGCAATAACAAATATATGTATAAAAACATTATCTTAAATTATACTAGAAGTTACGTTCTAACCACAAAATCTTTTGCTTCTAGCTTCGCGCACTTTGACTAGGAAAATGTGTATATTCAACCGATGGTCCGCAAACAGTTTCGACCTCTAAATACCTTAAAAGTATTTCTGGAACAGCGTTTTTCTCGGGTGTTCCCAGTGGACACATTTTCGGCCAGAACTGTGCGCATTTGTCATCCCCTCCACAAAATTGGCAGAATTTCCTATTAGAACGATTCGTTATTTTTTAGCCCTTCAATTTCCCAGTCTAAAACAGGCCACTCCTGATTTACCTTTCTCCCTAGAATAAGCGCATATACCTCTTTTCCTCAGGTTAATTTCATATCATTTGATAGACACAAGGAGACTTTCGTTGTACATTCTGCTTCGATTTCCTGCTTGCTGATAACCTCTAGCCTTGTTCTAACCTTTTTCAATGCATTTTTTTGTTTTCATTGCTCGTTGCCACAATGAACCCTGAACTCTTTCCACCCCTGCAGCCCAAAACATTGGTGTTATACTTGATCTGGTGTCTATAACATTTAACTATAAACGCCAACTGGTATCCCTGCATTAGTCTAAGCATGTTTTACTGTTAACTATTCGTTTGAAGATCCCGAGAACCCTTTCCAAAAACATCGACTTGAATTTTATTTACATATTCAGCTGTGCCCCCCCCCCCAAAAGGGTTTGAAAGCTGTATGATGCCTCGCCTCTAAAACAGAAGAACGGTGCAGGTTTGTCAGAGAAATGTGGAGGGAAAATTTTGGGAATTATATGTAAAAACTGTAAAAAACGCCGATGTTAGGATGCAGAATGGCATACATAGGTAGGACTAGATGCAGCCAGATTAACCTACGCGGCAACGATTTGGGATACTAGCAGCGTGGGTCGTCTCAAAATTCGATGGTCAACTTTACGAGATAGAGATGAATGATGAAGGCAAGGGAAGACATAAAGACTCACATAAATAATTCAAAACTGTGAAGGTTATTGTGTGTGTATATGTATTGATAATAGAAATCATTTGACTTGATTTTAGTTGGGCAAGGATTGGAAGTACTATAAGAAATGCTAAGGCCAGCTAACCTTAGTGATCATTTGATCAACAGACTCACCCTGCGACAGGAACCCATTGCTTAAACTTTAAACTGGGTTGGGTTAAACTTTTCGGAGGATTTTTACTTTGGCCGGGATTGGAAGCTGCAAGTCTGGAGTTCGAAGCGAGCGTGTAACACTGAGACCACAGAGGTATAATATATTTTTTCACACTGCCTTTTTCATGGCAGCTTAGGGAAAAAAAAAAAAAAAAAAAACGAAATGGCAAGTTCTCCAGTGTCATATCCTAATATCCCGTTGTTGGTGTGCTTTACCTTTCGTGGTGTGTAATCTTATCCCCTAGGTAGCTGATTACCGCTAAAAGGCCTTGGATGAAAGTCTCCAATGCCATGCCTAAATATCCTGTTATTAGTATACCTTTCTTATGCACGAATATGCCCGGAAGGGTTCTAATGATATCTCTCAGGAATTTTTATGCTATTAATATATTTTTAGCCCATTTTGTGGTGTGCAGCAACCTTCATGAGAACTGAGGGCGAGATGTCATTTTACATTCACTTGTTACAAGGGTTATTAATCTGAAATATATAATTGAAAAAGAATATTTAGAGATTAATGATACAATTATAAGTTTTAAAAAATTAAGTCTAATGGATGCTTAGAAACTAGTCACATTAATGAAATGGGGCCAATGTCTTCGCCTAATACCTGCAGGTTCTTGCTCCCCTCTCTAAACAGTATTGCAAATGATACACTCTCCACTCTTTGGATTTTCAAAGAGACAAGCCTTTTCATTTACCCTCAAGGTTTATGTTTATTTGTTCAAAATATCTACCTTAGTTAATATTATTCACAAAATAAATCTAATTTTCGGACACTTATTTAATTCAAATATCTGTCAGTTTTAAAATGTATACTAAAGCATTTCTTCTCGTGGAATTCATCATGCCATGACTCCCTTGTTGTTGACAAGGTTAAAAATCTATCAATAACCCCACTTCTAACCTATTTCTGCTGTTCTTTTGGTTATTTCTCTCTAGTTTTACTTTCCTTCTCCGCACCTCTTCCTAAATTCATTCGTATTTTTGTTTTTATCATATCTTTAACTGTCAATATTTTAACCACTGTAGTAGTATTTTTCATTACACAATATTTTGAACTCCAAACAGTGCAACTTCCATTTGCTTCCTCACACATAAGATATACTTCCAGATTACGGTTCCTAAACTCTTTTAAAAGCAACATACTTATGTAAATCTTTCTATTCCTTGTTTATCACATTTATCAACATAGTCCAATTTACACAATTCTTTAATTATTCTGCATAATCTAATGGTACTTATATTCCCAAAACTTGTCCAATATCTTCTATTCTCTTTTTAATATTTTTCCAAAACCCTATTACATTATTTCCTCCAATTTGCCACACATTTCTTTTTTTAATCCTTTTCTGCATCTATCACTAAACAACCTATTTATTATATGAAAAGTCACAAATACTTTGATTCTATCATGTTGCAATATTTCAGGATTCTTTCGACCGCTTTTCTTTTTTATTTTTGTTCTATCCAATTTAGCCAATGTAATCTCCTTTGCTGAAGCTTTAACGCTAACAACTTTTTATAAAACATTTTAAGTGTAATGCTAATTTGATCATAAATATTTATAAGTTAGTATTCCATATAGACCTTTTAATACAACAACAACACTTCATACAACTTTTCCAACCACTTGGCACACTTTTTGATACCATCGCCGCTCTCAAAACGTTAATATGCGGCATATCAAAACTGTGCTATCTAACCTCGCCTACTGCTTCTTCGGTGCATATACAAGCGCTGTTGCCACGGTTTCAGCTGAGAGGGAATCATTCGTTCGTAGGGATGGAAATGGATAATCTGGTGTGATTATTAGCTTCTTTTGCTATTATTTCTATTCCTGTAAACCTAGGATTATAAAGTGCGTGCATTATGAAATTACGACGTTGTTTTAAGTACCTTAATTTTCGTTCTGAGAGCCACTCTCCCACACATAGATCGTGAGCTGGCTATTTTTCATTCTCAAGATAATTCTTTCGCAATTCATCATTTCATCTCATGTATCTATCATAAGTGATGCCACAGTAGTTAAAACAGATGTTAAACGCTATTTTTTAAAAAAAGCTCAAGATACTCAACTGCACGCGCGCAAAAAAAACAAACAAACAAAAACTCACTAAAAGAACTGTTCCAACACGTTTATATGATTAACACACTATCACTTACATAAGGGGTCACGTTTCCTTTCCTCGCTGATTTTTGAGACTGGCTCATACCATTTCAATTGAGTTTAAGTAACAATGATATGGGAATAATCTGTGCACTTTGCATTTTCACCAATAACATGCTCGCTGTCTTCATGATTTTTAAAAGGTTCACTTTAACTGGAAGTGGATTCGGAATGTCCAAATTCTAAATTTTTGCCTACCGTCCTTTTGGTAAACCTAGTGGGGTATCACCCAGGCCTGTTATTGTCTCCTTTCGACTTTTCGATTTCTCTGGTGACCTAGCTTCTCCATTTGCACTTGGACATTTGGAACGTGCAATAATTATTATTTGTACATTTCTCAAATCGAAACCACAAGCTGTCGCTGCATTAACCTGAGTTTTGGCAACGTCGCTCGGTGGCATTCCGACTTCTGTTTCTTCTTTGAGAAAACCGAAATATTATCTCCCATGCCTGAGGGTCAGCGTTTATTGCTTCCGTTTTCCATATTTTAAGAGAATGTAAACAAATGCGTAAAGAGGGTTTTCTTCTATAATGCCGCACTAGTAACATAAAAACTGTCAGCCGAGAGCGTAAACGTGATTATGTCTTACTCATTCGCCGTGTTCTCATCGTTAGAACCCGGGGTTTGTGCACTTGTGCATTCTGTTTCTAATACCAATATATGCACCCAAAAGAAAAAACTATAATGTCGCAGAACCACTCCAAAATCTTCTTACTCCATATATTTTAGTTATATATTTTACACTAATCTTCGCGCTAAATGCTATAGACACCATATACAAGATATAACCTTTCGGGCTGCACAGGAGGAAAGAGGACTCGAGGGGAATTGACTTGAGTTCAATATGGCAAGGAGACAATGAAAATATTAAAAAAGCATGAGAGAAAGTTAGAACAAGGCTAGAGGGTATTAGCAGGCAGAAATTCGAGTTAGAATGTAACATGAAAGTCTCCTTGAGCCTACCGAATGAAATTAAGTTAACCTGGGGTAATGCATGCTCGTGCTAGGGAGAAAGACAAAGGAATGGCCTGGTTTAAATTGGAAGGGTAAAAATATAATCGATAGTTCTAGTAGGAAAAGTTGCCCCTTTTGTAGAGGGAATAAGGAAAATGCTTGTTTCCAGAAAAAAATTAAGATAATTAGAGGTCAATTGATGTGCTGAAACCTGTTTGTTAATCACACTAATTGGTTGAATATAAGCATTTTCCTAGTCAAAGTGCGCGAAGCTAGAAGAAATTTATTTTCTGCTTAGGACGCAATAAGTAGAATAACTGTAAATAATATACTTTCATTCATATATCTGTAAATACCGTTTTTCCCACTTTTACAATTATTTATTTATTCCATAAAATAGAAAAAAATATAATTGCAAAATTGGATTTTTGATACGAAACCAGAAGACAGTTCGTGTTTATGAATATAGTTTTAAGAAAAAAACCTTTAGAAGGAACGCTAATTAGGAAAAAATATTTAGTTAGATCCTGCAAGATTTCAATTAGTTTTTCAATTTTAGATGTCATGTTCTGATGCATACAGGCAAAGGATACTCTTTAAATTTTGGTTTGAGATTTGGTTTTTGGGAAGATTTTAACAATCATTTCAGTGAAAAAAAAATAACTGTTCATGCAAGTATGTAGAAGCAACATGCTGAAGTACTTCGTGGCAAATGAATGAAAATTGGGAAATCTTGATCGAGGAAATTTTCTACAGAAGTCACTTAGAGAGCTTCTCTTGTATACATCAATTAGTTCTATGTCATTGAGTACGTCAAGTACTTCAAGTTGAAATATTTTTTGGAACTTTATCAATTGCAGCTGAAAAGTATGTATCCAATTCATCTCAAATTCAAGATCTGCAATTTCTTTATATCAATTTTCCAGTCATTTTTCTTATTACAATCGCATGATTATAAAAGAGTTCAGTACTGATAAATGGACTCTCACTGCTTAATTTTGGAAAAAGTGCTACATTTTCATTGATTAAATATTTTTTTTTTTCATAAGGCTAGCTTTCATTTGAATGCTTTCACCTGACGAAGAAATCACATTTGATTGTTCCTCTTGCAGCGAAAGATTGCACATAATCATATGGATAGTGAAATCAGTCAATAAAGCTAAATCACAAATTCAATTCTCGTCTCTCAGCTCAGGCGGGGGTTTATCTCCTCTTCCCTAAATTAAAAAAAAAACTATATACTAATTTTCTAAGACTCAATGGCATGGGATATCGCCATATTCGTTTTCACATTCATGAAGGAACTTCTCGAAATGACGATAGTTCAAACTTTTGACCTTATGGTGTTTACGCACTACTACAGGCGTACGTCATTTCGTGTCACACTTTTAGCACATATAATTTGTTGGTGAATTAGGCAGTGTATAACAATGCCATTATGAGATACTGTCGCATACGCCACTCATATCAATGCTGCACCGAAGCAGAGATAATTGCCCAAATGTTTCAAAAGAAGTAGAAGAAAATCTCAATCGCTCCCAAACCTTTGATTTCTCTCCAATTGGTGCGTGTCTTCCTCAAAACCCAATGAATATTTATTACCTGCTCATTTAATCTCTACGTGTCCTTATCTGTCCAATTCTCTCTCATAAATATTATTCCATAAGACCTGTTTAGTGTATCAAGTGTTTTAGAAGGTGACAGAGATGAATCTTAACCTCGCCACCCTTCTTCTAAATCTCGCACCAAGCGGAAATAACGGAGTGAGTTGACATATTTATTTTGGAAGGATAGCTGGTCGCTTTCACACAGCTATCATTAATATCCAGACCCAACAACCACCTTTTAATTTATGAGTGTCTGACAAGTATAGTTAGACACTATTAATTATTCATATAAGACGCCAGAAATGATCTCTCGGGGACACAACACACAGAGTACTTAAGACTCTATGTGTCAGCCTTGTTACTGAGCTTTCTTGTCTTGATATTCCTTGTCACTTTGTTACTTGTATCCTCTCCTTGGTACTTATAAAGTTTTCAATGAAGTATCTCATTTGCCTTATTATTCATTTTGTAATCTCTTCCATCATTCTTCTGTAAATAAACTCTTCATAGTAAGAAGTAGACGTGCTTCAACACTTAAATGACCAACCTGTTCACATATCCTTAGCCTTACCTCTCGGCCATCCAAACATCCCTCGTCTCCCGTTCGACCTCCTCGAAAGCGACTCCGCCGGCACCTGGACACACAATACTTTATATTAAGATTATTTATTTTCCCAACCAAGCCGCTCGTATTTCCTGACATGGAAATCTGCTGTCAGTGATACTAAAGTATGCCACTGTAACGGCCAGTTCCAGAGAAGTTATCTAACCCTGTTGATATAATTTCCCTCACTTGGAGTTTTTCAACACCTCTGTAAACATTACTAGTTGGGCTGTATTGTAGAAATGTCTGTGCTCTTGTCTAATGCTATGAAGATTTTCAATATATTTACGAGATTTTCATGTGCATCGTTGGAGATGTCATGAATGCGCCGCATTACCATATTTGCAGACAACCTCATGGCTTCTCGTTTATTTTATATATTTACTTATTTATTCTGGTAAAGCTAAGGTCTTCCGCTCTGCCAATCTAATAATAATTACACTAACTTATAGCGATAATATTACAATCACAACATTGGCAGTAAAGTTGGCAATATTTGTACACACATAAACCAATGTAAAACATTATTATATAAATAAATGTATGCTAATACATAAATATGGATAATGAAAAATGAAAAATATTAACTTAAGAAGAAGAAAAAATAAGAAAATAAAAGAACAATTTATATATATGTCAACCTACGTAAAAACTGAAAGTGGAAATAAAGATACAAGCAAAACATAAAATTAAACCCTGACAATCCAATGAAGGAGAAAGCAACAGTTATGATAGTAATAAAAATAATAGAATGAATAATTCTACAGCAAATAAAACAAATTAATACATACATTTTAACAAAGGAAGTCTGAAACTAAGGTAATCGATTATTTCTAGTAATATTAAATAATTTCTTATGAAATGCCCCTAAAGTTTGACAGTTTCTGACATCCAAGAGACGGGCAGTGGTTAGGGTGAATGATGATGAGTAAAGTGATGTTCGGTGCAATGTAATAATAGTACCTGCTGGGATTCAGAGCATGTGTTAAGATTATGAGAGGAAATAGATTTTGAAAACGAGAAGAATAGATAAGATGGCAAGGATGTAAGGATAATTTTGAAAAGTAGTGTGAGACAATGAATATTTCTTCCGTCTTTCAGGTGGAACCAAGACAGCATATCGAGGGAGGGTGTTATGATCGAACAAACGCACATCGCAGATATAACAGATCGCGGGTTCGAAACCGGCCAGGACCGATGGATTTTTTCGGGCGTAAAAATCCTAAGTATGGCTTCCTTCGGAAGGGAAGTAAAGCCGTGGGTCCCGTGTCGTACATTTACGGCACGAAAAAAAGCCTCAAGCCTGAAAGAGAGGCCTCTGAGCAAAATTTGTCGGCCGTTTCACGCCCTGATTTGAATGGGACGCTGATGACCTGAGATGTTAAAGAGCGTCCATAAATTAAAAAAAAAAAAATCAATCAATCAAGCAGATATAACGTATTCACATATTATGAACACGCTGCAGTTTTTGTGTTGGTTAGAGTTTAAGTCTTTGAGCAGAAAATCGCAGTAGTTGGAAAGCAGCATCACCAGGGATTGCACCAAGATCTTTTTTAAGGTTCTGGGTAGAGACATGTTTAATCTTTTAAACATATGGATTAGAGATCTTACTTTGCTGCAGATTTCAGCAACATGATTTTCCCAACACAAATCACTATCTATAATAACTGCAAGATTTTTCTCTGAATCAGTGAAGGGATTCACTCGGACAGCGCTTTGGGAAAAAAGCCACAAAACTGCTTTAATTATGCGCTCTTTGAAAAAAAAAAAAAAAAACTCCATTACTCTGTGGGCGCAAACCTTATTCAATCTACAGGAATAGTATATAACTCATACTATGGCAGGTTTATGGTTAAAGGGTTCCTTCACGTTCACGCAGCTTTTCAGTTGAGGTACAAAAATCACCCATTTCCTCTTCTTCATTAGTTCGTAATCGTTAGCCAATGATTTTCTACTTGATGAAGAACCTTTCAACAAACTAGACATTTAATACTTGTTCTGTAGTTGATTACTTATCTTGATAATCGTTGTTGTTAGCAATCACATCACACTTCAGTAGAAAGTATGTGAACAATTACCAACCCTCTGCCTTGGTACAGTTCTGTACGCTTGCTACTGTCGCCTGACGCGGTTGCCCAGCAAGTGAAAGCGTGCCATTGCATCATTCTTTTGGGAGTTGGCGGACATTGTTGTAAGGTTTCTCTTATTTTGTGGCATCCTATAAAAGAATGGACATTCTTTTCCACGATGATAGTTTGTGCATCCTTTAACAAGTAACGGTAAAACAGGAACAAATACTAATGAGACATGTAATGTGAAACCTGAAAGAAACATGCACATAGACGTTATCCCAAGCATCCGACCTTCTCGCATATCTTAGATTGCCTCCCCTCATCCCGAGCCTCCAGAGTATGGACATGCTGACGCCTAGTTTCAAGCCTTTCGGACTCTGTATGCATATGTTGCCCATTGCTCGTGCTTATTTTCCATCTTACGGTATTAGAAAACACGTGAGGCGCTTAGGAGGGTCATAGATCATAGACAAACCTCCCTCTACAATTACTGAAAACTAGATATTCAGGAACCACCTCCTTGGTCTGGTGGTTAGCGTTGCTGACTGTTGCCCGGGAGGCCCGGGTTCGATTCCCGGTACCTACTTAGGGTTTTTCTAAGATACGGTTCACCCAGCCTCGTGAGGACAATTGGGAAGCTGCCTGATGGAGAGATGGCGATCTCCGATCTAGTAAGTCGCGATATAGCGATCATCGGGATACGGTGTGCTGATCACCTCCCCTCTGCAATACTGCAGTCTACCAATGAAATCGTATGATGGATGTAGAAGACGCAGCGATCTTCGCGGTAAAGCTCAGGCCCACGTGGCTTCACAGAGAGATGTTCAGGACAATAAGATAACATTTCACCCTTCTGAAACGAGAACAGCATTATTGGAAAAAGTAAATCAATGCAAAACGGAGGGGGGAAAAAGTACGAGATAGGCCAAATTACATTAGAAAAGGGACACCAAATTATTCGTTTATCTCCCTATCATTGCCAGTACAATCTCATAGAACTAATTTGGGCTAAGGTAAAGAGAGAAGTCGCTAAAGATAGACGCTAGATAGCTAGTCTTGTGGATGTTGAAAAGTTTTACATGCTGCTCTTGACAGAGTGACAAAACAAGACTGGGCTAATCGTGTTGCACACTGTGAAAAACTACAGGAAGAACATTTCTATAAAATGTGGCCCGATTGGACCAAATTTAGTTACAAATCTGCAGGAAACTGATTCCGAGTTAAGTGCGGATGAGGAGAAAAAAGACGACAGGATGACGAGCTTGCAATTCCTCTACAATAAGTCACTTTCAGGTAATAAACACATTAATATGCAGCGTTATAACTTATAGTGCTATGTAGAAGCATTCAGCACATGCGTTGCTCGTATGTTTACATTCTGACCATCCATGAGGCGATGAATTCCTTCATTTCCTCTTATCTCTCCCCACCTTACTTGCTCTGAACGCATCACTTGCCAGCAAAGGAACCGTCTCTCATATGCCTTCAAAATCGTATCCCGTATCGCATTTCTAAGTAGTGGAAGGTGTTTGAATGGTTAGAGAAACAAGGACGAGTATTTTATTTTATTAGGTAGTTAAGCTACAAAATATTTAAAATTATAGCAGATATTTCTTTTCTAGTGTTCTGCTCGTACACTAAATGAAAAGAGAGACGTTAATGGCAAATATCACCACGTTTTTACAATCTGCGGAGATTCGCAGAAAATTTCTTTTATTATATGAGAATGGAAATCGAATCATTAAATGCTTAGTCAAATGTTACACCCAGAAAGCTTGCAGAAAAATATACAATAGTAATTAATTGCTTTTATTATCAGTAAAAGAGTAGTAGCTTTTATTGCATAAAATAATGTATATATTAAAGTTATACTATAGAGGGTTTGACAACAGGTATTAAGTCAATATCTAATGTTTTGCAACAGAGTGCCTTATTTTGTTACAGATATACTTTAACACTTTTAGCAAAGAACAACAATCTGCAAGGCCAAGTTGCTAATATAAAAAACAAACCCCCATGTAGCAGAAAGAAGTATACCATAAAGTTAAATCAGTATAGACACTTGGTTTTATTTAAATATTTAACGGAAATTTAAAATTATACATTACTATTTATTACTATGGTAATGCTTTGAAGAAAGAAAACATCCTGAAAATATATGAGCAAATATGGGTTTTTCCATAAAATATTAGGTTAATTACAATATTAAAATATTAAATTATTTCTGGCACTCAATGAGTTCTGTTAATGCTGAAAAAAATTACCAAAAAATCCTATACGAAAAATTTGAGGTTAAGTTCTGGACTCGAACCTCGGATTGATGATCTGCATTTTAGCCCCAGTGGAATTACGTTTCCAGTGCCGAATGCTATCTAAAATTTCTCCTATCTATCTTCAAATTCCAATGCTTAACAACATACGAAAAACTACTTCTAAAATTAAACTGTTCGTCTAATTATTCTTATTATCGAGGTTTAATATGTATATTTTTCTTATTTTTTTATCCTGTAGTCATTATCAAACAATTAGGATGACTCTAATTTTCTTCATTGTTTCAAAGCGCACGGTCAACTAATTGCGTCAATATAAAAACACAAAACTTACTTCTTAAATTCATCTCAAATGAAATTAAATTCTACAATTCTCGAATAAAAAATCGATTTTGGTGATTAGAATGGGCCTGATTCAATGTAAGTCTTTCATACACGCGCAATGAAGTTTTGTACCACAGGTGCACGTGATTCGAGCCGGAAGGAATGACTGGAAGCAGTCATCAGCGACCAGCCAGATGTCAATGTGCAGCGTCATTTGGTTGAATGCGTTCGTTTCTCCTACTAACTCTCACTCTAGGCTTCCCGCGTCAGCGTGTCCGGGCCCTCACAATGGTTGCGGTGGAATACAGAGTGAAGGTCACTGCGCATAAACCAGGTGTTATGGTCTGAGTCATTCTTCACTAGCGTTAATATCAAATTGAAAAAAAATCCGGGATTTTATTGATGATGCCATTATAATGTGCTTTGCACATTGTTGCTTGCTCCCTTAAAACATGTTGCTCTTCATGTAGCTTTCTTCCGTCGACGAAACAAATTCTTACACAAGTGACGTTAAAACCTTCATCATCTACTCCTGAATTTAATAAATAAACATATGAGTACCATGGTAAAAACTTGAAATGCCAAAGTTACGATCATTATCTTCATTATTATAATCGATTTACAATGTTTAGGCATACTGACTCTGATTTGTTTTATTTACGGACGCTCTTTAACATCTCAGGTCATCAGCGGCCCATTCAGAGACCTCTTCTTTCAGGCTTGAGGTTCTTTATCGTGCCGTAGATCTATGACATGGGACCCGTGGCTTTACTTCCCTTCCGAAGGAAGGCATACTTAAAATGTTTACTCCGAAAAAAATCCATCGATCCTGGCCGGGATTGAACCCGCGATCTTGGGTTTAGAAGGCAAGTATGGTTACCACTACACCACCAGGACCAACATTTAGGCTTAATAGAACCATTTGAATTCAACTACGCTTAGCACCTTCATGTGCCAGAAGGATAGGTGGTCAGAACATCGCTTGTGTCATCTGGTGTGCTGGTAAGATATTCTGTGAAGTGAAATGGTCGATAATATTGACATCGTTTTCAGATGAGAGTACTTTAACGAGTCATGAATGCAGATACTGCAGTTTCAACATGCCGGAAATATCAATACTTCGTAAAATCAATTTGACCTCCTGTTACATTGACACAATGATTTTTTTAATAATGTTTAACGCCCGTTTTTACTACAGAGGCACAACAGGCGGTGGGTATTGATGATGCATGAGATACATTACATGATACATTAGGAAAGGATTTTTTAAGGAAGGAAATGTTCAAGCCATAAGCTAAGGTACCTCCCCGGCATTTGCCATTTATGAGGACTGAAGAAAACTTGGAAAAACTTAAGTCAGGGAGGACGATCCGGGCGGGATTCGAACACAAGACCTCCAGCTCACGAGTCCGCGCGCCTTAACGACCTCGGCCATCCATGGCGGTTTGCTACAACGAAAACGAATAGAGCTGAATTAGTGATTCTTACATATGGGTTGCCATTGACTAGAAGACCGATGCCTTGTCATCACCAATCTCGTCGCGTGTAAATGGCATGCATGAGCTCCGCCCTTCTCCATTCTTTGATTTATTGCAAACTACGGAGCCGAGAAATCAGCAGAATTTTTCCATTCATCAAAAAGGAACTTAAGAATTTTACAAGAAAAAGAATTGCTGACATTTCTGTTCAGATGCAGCACCGTGTATGCTGTCTGTGCTTTACATGAATATAGTCCACTTTACGTATTTGACATCTGGATTCACCAAGTGGCTAAGGCAATAAGAGAAAAAATTGCTGAAATGAATAGTTTTTCTGCAACCTGAAGCGGTTTTATATGCATATATTGATGTCCGAGCAGTCCCCCGGGGTCGTTAAGGGGCCCGAAATCGCCTTTCGTGTCTTAGTGATCACGGGAGGAGGAAGATGAAAGGAGGTGGTTCAAATCACACAATTTGCTTCATTGAAGCATTGAAATGTATAATCACATGACACTTTGTTATCGGCTACCTGGTTCATTACCTCTATGACTTTAATGACGCGAGAGCTACATATGCTGCTTCAAATTGCACCTGTGTGTTTCTTGTCTGCTGTCTCTGATAAAACGATGTTGGTAATCAGGATGAACTTTGCAAAGTTGTTTCCCCTTATACACGAAATTCAAAACATCGCCACGTGGTCGCAAGAGCTCACAGGAGGTCACAGCATAGCGCCCACGACCCTATTTCCCGTTTTTCTAGAGCTCAAGCAGCCCTTAACTCAAATAATTTACATTACATGTTTATCTACCTATTTTGGTACATATATGTACTTATTTCTCGTTTTCATATTACTCAAAATTCTGTCTCTGGTCATCATCATCTAAACAATTAAATGATATTGAGTCTCTGCTGAACACCTTCAAAGGATATCATTAAACAACTTGGACACCTTTCCCAAGACTTGTGTAACTTAGAGAAGGGAGGATAAGATTCGCCTCCCTAGAATTAATCCCAGGACGGGTAGCTAGAATTTCCGAGCCAAATATATCCCAATTATTAGGTGTGTCAAGAGCAAACGATGTAAGTTTGGGTCCCAACCAAGGCATGTTATGATGTCACCGTGGTTTCAGGTAGTTACGTAACGAGTTATATCATCGCTATACCTTGCAGAGAGCAAGACGAAAACCAACCACAGAATGAGATCTGCGCGAACTCCTCAGTACGCTGGTAGTGTCCAGTTCGTAACAGTAGGCTACTTTTAGTACATTGTTGTAGAAGTAACAGGAACTAGCTATAGTGACTTTCTTTCTTTCCTCTCCTGACGCAAAAATTATTTTCATGGAAGAAATTCCGCAGGCTTGGTTCGATAAAAATTTGCAAAGAAAGTAAACTTCTTGAAGCCTTCAGAGAATGAACATTACTTCATTTCACACCAGGGAAAACAACTTCCTTAGAACATTTTCATATAATGCCATTGCTAAACGAGATATAAATCTTTAAAATTTTAAATTGTTGTGTTTCCTTCTAAAATGATGATTACCGCTTTTGCAAAATGTTTTGTAGTAATGTCTATATTAAAATAATATATATACACCAGGATAGGACCATTTGGATCCGGCTTAACTATTTTCTAGGTATGATGAAGACAAAAACTATATTTCACTTTTCAATATATTATTGAAATAAGTAATATTGCTATAAACTTCTCACATCTTTGAATAAAATTTCAATCCCCTCCCCAATATAAAAAGTCAGAAGGCTTGTCTGGAAAATGGGCATAAACACCATCCATCACTTCTTCCTCACACTTAAATTTCCTTCCTCGAAGATCCTTATTGAGTTTTGAGAAGAGGAAATACTCACTGGGAGCTAGATCTGGGCTGTAAGGTGGATGGCCGATCTGCTTGAAGCCACATTTCTTCACAGTTTTCTTTGCAACAAGAGCTGTGTGTACAGGCGCGTTGTCGTGAAGAAGGCGCACATCACCACTCACCTTTCCTGGCCTTTTCTCTTTGATGGAAGCACGTAGTCTGTGCATAGTATTCCCCTTTTACAGTTGTGTTCCTCTCCTTGAAGTCAATGAAGAGTATTCCTTCACAGTTCCTAAAGATTGTGGTCATGATCTTCTTGGTTGACTGAGTGACCAGGCCTTTTCTCTTTGATGGAAGCACGTAGTCTGTGCAGTAGTCTGTGCGTAGTATTCTCCTTTTACAGTTGTGTTCCTCCCCTTGAAGTCAATGAAGAGTATTCCTTCACAGTTCCAAAAGAATTTGGCCATGATCTTCTTGGTTGACTGAGTGACCTTGGCCTTTAGAGGAGGTGCTTTTCCAGGTTTACGCCACCTCATTGATTCTCTTTTGGATAAGGGATGATAGTAGAAGACTATAGTTTATTCTCCTGTAACAATGGTATGCAGAACTTCTCTCTCGTTGCCACCGCAGAGCTCCATGTCCTACGAGCATTGTAATGAGTGTATCTGAGAGAAGTGTTAAGGCCTAGTCTGAACCTCTCTCGAATCCGGGCTTCCCAGTCAACGCTAAACACTTGACCAAGGAAGTTGTCAGATAATTACATATCATTACACATTTAAAACACAGAGCAAAATGAAACAACTTATATAGGGTGTTCTAACAAGAGTGTCCCAATTTTAAATTTTCACAGCTACTATATGTATGAAGCAATTGCTGTCATATTTTTCACATGGTTACAGTTGTTGACAAATAGTAATGCATAGTTACTCCATTGCACAACGCTAGGAAATAGTGAATATTTATTATGAAAACGGGTCATCCGTTCGCCAAGCATTTCATGTATTACGTGAAGTGTACGTAATCGTCCCTGCGAACGAAGAACAATTCAATGTTTGATCAAAAAACTGAGGCAAGAGGTTCTGTTCGCAAATCAAGCAAAACGTGTATGTAAACGACTCAAAAAACTACAATGAAAATGTAGTCACCGTACATGAAAATCCACGGAAATAATTTTTCAGCGAGCACAACAATTGAGCCTTTCATCGTCCACAACTTGGCAGATTTTGCATCAGGACTTGCAGTTACACCCTTAAAAATTTGTTTTAACTCAAGAACTGAAGCAATGGGCTATGAAGTTGTTGGAAGTTGAACCTTCTTTTATCCGAAATATCATCTTTAGTGACGAGGCCCAATTTTGTATGAATGGTTTCCTTAACAAACAAAATTGCCGCTTTTGTGGTAATGGGAATCCAGTATAGATTCATAAACGACCACTTCATTCCAGAAAGGTACGGCGTAATTATTGATATATATTTTGCCCAAGATGAACGAAGAAATGCTCTGAAAATCAATGGAGAAAGATACCGAGTTATTAATTATTTTTGGCCTCAATTGGAAGCTATGGATCTCGCCGGTTTCAGCAAGATGGTGCCACATGTCATACTTGCTCACGAAAAAGCCCAACTGTTGAAGGAGAAGTTCGAAGGCTTCATCATTTCGCGTGGTGTTAACTGGTACCGAGATCATGGGATTTAACACCACTGGACTACTTCTTATAGGGTTATGTTAAATCACGGGTTTGTGCCAACAAGCCAGAAAATTTTATTGATAAAAGGGACGATATCACGCGCGTTATTCGTGAAATTGAGCTGGTTTATATTTGCCTGTCTTTGAATGAATGAATGAACGAATAGTGTTTAACGCCCGTTTTTACTACAGAGGCACCACAGGCGATGGATATTGATGATTCACGAGATGAAATGATATATTGGGAAAGGATTTGTTTTTTTTAAGGAAGGAATCGTTCCAGGCCTAAGATTAGGGTACCTTCCCGGCATTTGCCATTTATGAGGACTGAAGAAAACCGCCTGCCATTGAAAACTGGAAGACCCGTATATGCGCAACTTGACGAGGTAGTGGTGACCATTTAACTGATTTCTCTTCCATATGTAATGAATACACGAAGTGTGATGAAAACAATAATAAATAAATAAATAAATAAATAAACCTCTTTGGTTTATACAATATTTTCATTTTAAAAGTATGACGCTCTTACTGGAAGACCCTGTATTATAACATCTATTTTTAGTAATAGCAGCATTGATATATCTTTTCTTAAATAAAAACATTGTTGAAGATGCGCTAAGAAAGTTGTTAATAACGTAAATGAAGACTGAAACATGTAATACTAAGATGAAAAAAGAGAGAAGTGATAGATTTCCTGGTAAATTGATTGGAAAAAGCGGACATGTTGAATGGCAGGTTAAATCACCTGATCGCGACCTCTTGTATTTCTTCCTATAGAAGTATTTGCATCTCATAGTATTGTGATAAAGATGTAAGTCTAAAAGGAAATTTCGCGGTGAGATGGAACTCAGTAGTGCCGACAAAAAACAATATAAGTTTTTGTTATAGACTGGGACATTGTTTGGTGGTGAATGGTTCATATTTTGAACATTTGTTGTAATGTAAATGTTCTGTGAAAACGTTTATTTTCATTTTCGTGTTTTAGGAATTTTATTCTTACAGCTTTCGTTCATAGCACTTTGGTAAACCTAAGCTATATAACCTTCTCACACTTATATAACGCCCTGTAGAACGTAAAAAAATAATGCACTGTGAATTTTTTCTGTTGATACTTCAAGGCTATAAGCTTTAACATTATTATTTAGAACCTGGTCATCTGTTGAGAAAAATATGACTTTTTTTAATGTTTAAATTACAACCAGTAATGATGGTAGGTTACAGTGAGGCTCATTAAAACACAGACGATTCAAGTCGGCCGCTTAATGGCGCAGACTATCGTCCCCCACCCTTCACCATTGCCCAGTAACAGATGAATTGACTAGCATAATAATAGTAGTTGCTTAATAACAACATGTAAATTATGTATCGTACTAAAAGGGGCAAAAGTTTCTGCACCTTTTGTAAGCGTGAGTAGAGGTATTTGTAAATATCCAAATTTTAAGAAGGTCAAATGTGGCGCCAGATGCCAATCGGCTATTATGGAGAGGGTTGTGCCGATGGGTTGCCGACTTGCGAATGGGCGGTTTTAAATGCGCCTCACTGTATTTGCTGTTCCCAAATGTGTATATTTCTTTCTTATATAGTTTAATTGTTTGATCATTGTATTAAATCCCTTTCAAAAACTTGCTTGGAAAATATTTAGCTCATGGGGCAGATTCATTGGGAAGAATTTTTAATGCTACAGCCAGTGAGAGAGCATTGACATGGCGTGACATGACAGTTAACACTCTCTTATATCCACGTTTTCTAAACACGAACCGTTTCACAGGCTGCTGTCTCGGTCATGCAATATGCTATTCTCAACAGTGTTAGTAAACACAGGTTCTGTATCTGCGGTCTGAAAAAAAAAAAAGCGGACACTTGCAAGGCGGCCTTGCTCCGTCTGGGGTCGCAGACAGAACACCTCTCACAACTGTTTCTCCCTGCTTGCGTTTGATTTGCTTTTATTGTTGCAAGTACATTCATACTTAAAGTTGGGTTGCCAAGGTAGTCTACTTATTGCAGGTATAAATTATTTGACGAGGAAACACAGCTCTACGAAAACAAAATCTCACCTACGAGGACAGGCCTTGATGGTCATTTTTCCTGCTACTAAGATTACTCGTCCACCTGCTTTTACGTTACGAGGATACTGATATGCTTGAGATCAAGTGTATCAGAGTTCGCACAGGAATAGAACGTGAAATGGATTCTCTTTTAGTGCTGTTTAGTGCTAAAAGATCAGTTGCGGAAATTATTTATGCATTTATTTGTTCTTAAATCTTAATAATAAGAGAAATAAGAATTAATTATAGTTTCTGCTTCATCTTTGATGTACGAAAGTAACAGTGACAACGCTAGAGAAATTCCAGGTATCTCGTGGTAGTGTGTTACTGTTTAGACGAAAGCGATAACACTAAATACTCGGAAATAGGTGAGATGGTGCGCGGTTCTAAGGTTTGGAAAGTTTAATAGTAAAGTGTGTAACAAGCAACACTGAAAGAGATTGCAGAGACGTGACAGCGTTGTTTTCCTAAACAACTCTGATACATCGAATTCATCACGCATATGATATCAATGTAATATAAATCAACAGCAGGATGATTGTAATCTCAGTTCCAGGCTTGCCCCGTATTATACAGATTTCTTTATACCGGGTGTCCCTGAATTCAACCGACAAAACATGAGAAATTATAGAGTGGAAACACACAAATACTTTGAGTTAGGGAACTTAAGGTCTACAAGTTCAAAATTCCGGTAATAGCCTAAAACAGCTAAGTGTCTGCAGGCCACTGACTCAATGATAACATACTATGCTAGCGATTAAGTTTACTGCAGTGTGTAAAATACTATCATTGGTAACAAATGCGCAGACTAAAAAACATAATTTGAAAGAAACTTTAATTTGTATTGGGAGATGGGAGGGGCAATGTAGATCACTATAAAAAATGTTCGAAAAACATTCTAAGTATCTCTTCTTCAAAAGCAGAAGGGTGGCGCGTTCTTCCTGAATAAGAAGCGTTTCAGCAATTCAAAACGAATCGTTAATGATAATGCATCGCCAATATATGAATTAGATAAGACAATAGACAGTGGAGTACACATAACCTGAATTATTTTCCTTGAGGTTCAATGAACCAGGCGACTGTGTTGAATTCATTGGCCCTGGCCAGGTGCAGGTGCTCCATCGCACTGCAATTCAATATCTTATCGCACTGGAACCACATTACCTGATGTAATTACAGAGCAACATCTACCGGAAGTGAAGTGTTCTAAGAATCGCAGGTACACGTATCCGGTTAATCATGGAGGTAGTAAGTAGTAGGGCAGCAAGAATGCCATCCATAATTTCAACCCAGAAATTTGTTGGTAGTTTTAAACTCGAATAGATTTTGGATTTTCCACTGCCCAAATTCATTTGTCCACAATGCTAAGTTGAAATCTTGCCTGATGAACAAAGTGTAATTGTGCAGGAAAATCATCTGATCCCAATGATTCTGTCATTCAAAAACATCTTCGGATGATGCTGCTGTTATCTTTCTTTCAGCTCCTGAAATATGTGCATTTTTGTTAAAAGTTGCTGGTCCTCGCAGTAGATGTAAAGATGCTGTGACGAGGCTAATGTGTTGATTTAACCCGCCATTTTCACTAGACCTCAAGCAGTACCATAAATATATTACATGTCTATCAACTCTGTACCCATAAGCACAGGTGTTGGAAGTGTCTTTGTTGTTAATGGAGGTATTTTTACTTTTGGTCTTGGCTCTGCGACATTTATTTTAATGGCGGAACTTTAGGCTAGTTATCGGGCGGTTTTATGTGTTTCTGTACAGCGGCGGGTTATTTGTTCTGATTCCCTGAGTGTCATTTTGTCTTTCCGCAACCTGTACAGCTATCATCCTCTTGTACAGAAGACCCAGGACGCAGTGTTTACGTCATTGTGTCATGTGTGTCAGCGTAACACTGCAATGGGTTCCTGGTCATGTGGGATTTCAAGACAATGAGGCTGCAGGTGTCTCAGCGAAACCCGCCCTTTTTAAGACCCTGCTGATTGTGGGGATTTTAAGCATTCTTTACGTAGAGGCGTTCTCTCGCGCTGGAGCGAGGAATGGAATTTTCTCTATGACAATAAGCTTTGAGAATGTAAATCAGCCCCTTGTAATTGGTCACCTTCTTCTCGCGCAGTTTGTTGCGAAGAAGTAATTTTAACGCGTTTACTGATTGGAGTTTGTTCTCCTCTATTGAGGAAGTACTTGCAGATGGCGTGGTTGCTGGTGCTCCGTTTTATCCTTGTTTGTGGTTTTTGGGGCAAGGTATGATTTTGTATCATTTTATATATGACGTCTTTCTTTTAGATCATTTTAAGACTGTTATATTTCCAGCTATTGCTGATGTATTTTATTATCAATCTTTTGTTCATTTTTGACCTTTTTGCCCTTGTTATTTGTTATTGATCTTTTTTATTCTTATTGGCCATCGTGCTAATGCTCTTTTTTCTCTACACAGAAATCTATTGCTCCTATGTGTTTTCATAATGACATAGTTTTAGTGTGTTTAGGCGCTAATGATCTTAGCAATTTTGCGCCCTTTAAACAATAGTCATCATGTAAGCATAAAGTGATAAATGTTTCATAAGCCTGGGCTTTGCAATAGTTCACTAAACAGTTTCTTAGACTAACATACTGCACGTTAGGTTTGTTCAGAAGCATCTCTACGAACTTTCAAAATACTTGACGCTGGATATTTAATAACTTTAATGCCGCCTAAAAGGGCTAGCGAACGCCGAGTCAAACTAGAGGTTTGCAACCCACATCGCTTCATTTCTAAGTTGAGGACAGCAATCCACTGTAGTCATAACATAATGCATTGATCGATAATGCACTATGATCCTACATTGCTGTGTCATCGGTCCTGGTGGTGTAATGATAACCATACTTGCCTTCTAAACCTAAGATCGAGGGTTCGAACCCGGCTAGGATGGATTTATTCGGACGTAAAAATCTTCCCTCGGGAGGGAAGTAAAGCAGTGGGTCCCGTGTCGTACATTTACGGCACGAAAAAGTACCTCAAGCCTGAAAAAAAGAGCCCTCTGAGCAAAATTTATTGGCCGTTTCATGCCCTGAATTGAATGAGATGCTGATGACCTGAGATATTAAAGAGCTTCCGTAAATAAATCAATTACTATAAAAAAAACATGGCTGTGCTTTGCGGGCATAGTATAACTCGGATTCAGCTCGCATGGCCACCACAGCCGTGTAACACTTTAACAATGCTTCAGGCTTATATTTTCTATATGAGCGTACTCGTATAAATCACATAACACATTTCTGAACGTTATTTAATGAGTACATTGTATTGTTGTTCAAATTTGGGTAATATTAAAATAATAGGTCATTTTTAAAATATTTTGGTCTTCAAAATCCGCTCCCTGATTATCACTGGTCAGTAGTAAGATGAAAGATCTTGGTGTATTTGCACAGCTACTTGCTGGGTCAAATTATATATAGGTTCAATACCAAGAATATCCAGATTACGTTGTTTGGTTGAAATGAATGAATTATGGTCAAATGTATTTAATTAGATTGAGGCGTGTTTTATTAGGTTACATGTATATAATTAGGCTGGCATATATTTAATTACTTTGGCATATATTTTATTAGATTGAAATGCGTTGAATTAGGTTAAAATGTATTAAATTATGTTGAAATGTATCTAATTAGATTGACGCGATTTTAATTAAATTGACATATATTTAATTAGATTCACATTTGAAATGTATTTGTTTAGATCTAAATTTAATTAGGTTGACTTGTATTTAACTAGTTTTGTATATATTCAGTTAGTCTGAAATTTATCAAATTAGGTTTAAATATATTAATTTAGTTTTATTAGGTTGAAATAAGTTTAATACAGTGAAATGTATTTAATTATGTACACATGTATATTATTAGGCTGATATTTATTTAATTAGGTGCAAATGTATTTCAATAGGTTGGAATGTATTTAATTTGGTTGACAACTGATAAATTGCTGAAAGAGATTGATATTTATTTCATTAGGTTAATCAGAAGCAGTAGTGAAGGCTGCAGAGGCGCTTCTGAAGGACCTGTAAAAGAACGGTTTCAGCAAGCTGAAATGTATTTATATAGGTTGAATGTGTAATTGTATATTAAGGATATTTCAGAACAAGTTAATTATAGAGCTGTTCAATAAAGAATGAACATATTGTGTTTTGACAACATACCTTAAAATATTCTCATAATTTTAATTATTTTTCTCAACGTTTCTGCTGATCTTCATAAACGTGTGGGAAACCACGTCCATCAGAATCGCCTCCATAGTTTTCACCAGTGCTTCTGATGGAAACTCCCTCCTCCGTGAAGGTGGGGAAAAGGAAAAGTCACACGGGGTTATGTATGGACTATAGGGAGGGTGAGGGACATGCTTCACATTGATTTGTGTGAGATATTCAACATTTGTGATTTGCGGCCGTGCATAATCATAGTGCGGCATCCAGCACGGAAATGTGGCCTTGCCGAGTTTTAAGATACCTCTGTATTATTTTCCAATTATAATTTATATGCTAGTAAACAATACCTTGAATATCGATAAATGAGATTATCTTAACTTTCCAGCAGAAGCAAGCACACCGCCATGGGTGGCCGAGGTCGTTAAGGCGCGGACTCGTGAGTGGGAGGTCTGGAGTTCGAATCCCGCCAGAACCGTCCTCCCTGACTGAGGTTTTTTCCACGTTTTCCTCAGCCCTCATAAATGCCAAATGTCGGGGAGGTCCCTAAACTTAGTTGTTGATTTGTTTTATTTAAGGACACTCTTTAACATCTCAGGTCATCAGCGTCCCATTCAAATCAGGGCGTGAAACGGCCGACAAATTTTGCTCAGAGGCCTCTTTTTTCAGGCTTTAGGTTCTTTTTCGTGCCGTAAATGTACGACACGGGACGGCTTTACTTCCCTTCCGAAGTAAGACTTAGGATTTTTACGCTCCGAAAAAATCCATCGATCCTGTCCAGGTTTGAACCCCCGATCTTGGGTTTAGAAGGCAAGTATGGTTACCACTACACCACCAAGATCACACCCTAAACTTAGGCCTGGAACGTTTCCTTCTTTAAAAATAATCCTTTTCCAATATATGATTTTATGTATCATCAGCGTTCACCGCCTGTGGTGCCACAGTAGTAAAAACGGGCGTTAAACACCATTCAAAAAAAAAAAAAAAAATTAAGCACTTTTGCTATGTGTGTGTGTGTGAGACCAAATAGAGCTTTGCTGTTAGCTCTTAGGATAGAAATGATGTAGAAGTATTTACCAAACTCTGCAACTACCTGTAATATCATCTTCAGTGGCATGCAAATCTGTACGCGAACGTTCTTTTTGGGGGGCGGAGGAATCAAGCAATTTTGAAACCCGCTATGTACAGACTCTTCTCGTGTAAATTTTCAGTTACCATATTTGGTTGGCACCCAGTGAAATGGTCACAGTTTCTGAAAGTGTTCCTAATTTTATTCGATGATCCTCTCTCACAATTGACAGCAGCGGTGCTCGTGTTTTCTTCCGTTAGAGCACAAACTGTATTCCCGAATTAGTTGTCACAAACGCTACCGCTAGACCAGAGGCGGTAATATAGATTTTATTAACGTTTTGACACAATAAAGATTGTCTATAATCCTAGTAGACAAAATATTTGCATTTTACATTTGACGAAAGACCTGGCAATTAATTATATTAATTAATACTGGTATGCATCAAGGATATCCTTTAATCAACGCTCACATGGGAGTTCCAGCCAAAAACGTATGTAAATGTATGTGTGTAGGTTTTTTTTATAAACTGTTTGGGTTTTTATATGCCTTAAGTTATTTTATAATATATTTGGATTTTATGTGTCTTTTAGTCTTGTCATCGTGGTGAATGAATTTTAGAAAGATGTTGCTTTTTAAACAGCCTATGCTAAAAGTACAATTCTTAATAAATGGCGATTGTGTTAGAAATTAAATATTATATGTATCCACTGTTAAAACAGATTGCTGTCAATTTTTTCAAACAACTGACAAACGATGCCATGACCTTTAAAACGACTGTCTTTTGTTAATAGATATAAAAACGAACCTTCTTTGCGAAATGATTGTGTTGCAGTTGCTACAATTTCTTTCAGAATTTCCTCGTGTTGAAGCACTTCAACTGTCCTAAGAGTGTACAGCATTATTGACAGGTTACTGGTACTGGGATATGAAACAGCATCATTTAAAATAGTGGGAAGGAATTCTCTTGTTTTGTAATTTAATTTTCATAGAAGGTATTATCACTGTATAAGATGTGTTTTTATTTTTTGTAAAATTGGCTCATAACCTTTTCACAGCATAGGAGGGACAACTTACTTCGGCACTTTTGATATTTTTGCTTCTAAAATCCGCCCCGAATTGAGTTTACTTCTCAGTAAATCTATCAGATGTCGCTACTATCGCCAAATATCACGTGTGATTAATGAACAGCTTTTAAACATACGAACCAAGAGTCATTCATTAAAGCGTTAATTTTAATGGTTTTTTTTAAAGTAGACGTGTTTTTCATTGACATGAAATGTAATTAGGTAGAACACCACTATAATTAAGGTAGGTAAATCGTGTTTTATTACTTTGATTTTTAGTTTCGCTTACTTATTGATGGTTTGTGAATGATATTGAAATGTTTATGGTTTATTATTATTACTTTTTTTCCAAATTCGCACTTTATGTTAGGCCAAGAAAATGCGAACTTTCTGTATTTTGCTGGAATACATAAAAGTTAAGTTAGGGAGCTGGCAAGGTAGCTTTGTTTTATGATTACCGCAAATGACTGAATTCTAAAAACTGTGCATTGTGTTTTCCGCACTTTACAGCAGCTTTACCATATGATAATTGAAGTAGGAAAAAGAAAGAGAACGTAAGTGGTGTTAAGCAAAATTAGTACAAAATAAACCATTATCCAAGAGCAAATTTCACTATAAAATGCCACCTTAAATTGTTAATATTTCTGTATTAATTACCTTACCACATAAGAAGATTTAAAATAAGCTACAATAAATAATGAATAAAACATTAACGCATTTGATACTAGAGTATTAGTGTCAGTATTAATTATTATTATTCGGTGGAACACTTTTCATTGTTTCTAAGAATTTGCAGTAGGTAAAAAGCACAATTTTGTCATTTGGTTAGATTTATTCAGAGGAATTTGAACCAGCATTAATACTGTATTATTGTCCTAACCTACCATAAAATTATGTGCTGGCTTTAATTCACAAGAGCAGGTGGTGCTCACATATTAGCTAACCGCCACCAAACCGGTAACTTAAACTTAACCTCAGTAGTAAACATTTCGGAATACTTACATTCGGCAATACTTATTATTAGGGTTTCAATAGTATATTGCTTAATCAATGCTCTCGGTCTGTATTCAATTATGCTATCTCTTTATTTATGCAGAGCCATCTGGAGGAGAACATAGTAAACACAATTTCTGAAATGTGACTCAGAATTCGAACTCCCGAAATACCTAAACTGTCCCTATTGTATATACTATGATTGTACAAAAAAATTGAAAAACGAGTGCATGGCCTAGTATACTATTAAAAATGGTTTGAAGTAGAAAATTAAATAATTTTGGCCAGTAACAAATTCAATAACGTCTAAAATATATTGTATGATACACATATATCGTAATAAACTATTCATTAATATTGTTTTCGGGGAAAACAAGAAGTGGAAGGGGATCTACAGAAGAACCTGCTGAAAATAGCAGAAGAAGTACATAAATAAATAATTAAGACTACATATGAAAAGTCATCTTGTAAAAAAAGAATATAAACAAAAACAAATCATAAAAATTGGGGTTAAAACGGCACAAATTAAAAGAGGAAGGAAAAATTCAAGTTAATATAAACGTAAATCAGCTGCGATAAATGGCGTCATCTAAAGTTTGTTATAATTTTGTTAATATGGTACGTAGTATTACACATGCTTTACAATACTCTTGAACTACCATATTACTAGGGACAGAATTTTAATGCAACTGCATATTTCTCCTCTGCTGCCAGAAAGTCTGTTCCCTTGGTTTGTGAATTTATTACTAAATTTTCAAAAATTGAAGCAACATTTTACGTAGAATATAATGCATATTTTGCCAGTTTTTTCTTAATAAGCATAATATTTCAGCAGTTTTCAAATTATGCTGCACATTTGCTTGTTTTACGTGTATATTTTATAAGTATATTTTCGTTTTATTAATTTTACCTTCATATTTGATTTACAAATACGATGTTTCCTAATATTATGTGCCATCGAGTCAGTCTTGAAACTTGGTAACACTGATTGTAGTTCACACGCAACACAACCAATTAGTCACACGTCACATCGGTGAATCCCTGCCTATCTAATCGTAGCTATTCCCTCATGGTATGAAGGTGGCTGTTAAGGAATTCTCGGAATTGAATTCAAGCGTGGCGGCTATATTTAAACATAATTAAAATTTTGTTTAAATTTTATTGTTTAGTGTCTCTTAAGATTTATAAAAATGTAACCAAATAATTTACACAAAGGAAAGGATTTCATAATACTCAACCATTCAATGTTTTAGAAATGCAATTCCGAAAATATTCCTACAGGTTCGCAATTGTTCTCCAGTTGAAACTTCAGATCGTGCAAATCTGCGGTGTGATGCTGGTATAAGGTGAAGGACTTGTTTTCGTGTAAGCATGCCAAAAGTAAAAGTGGGGTCAAGACAGCTAATCAATGCGAGTTAACCCTAATTTTATATTGCAGAGCGTGTGAGAAAACAGTTAGTTGTGACAAGTGTTTTCTAGTGCTTCAGCGTTTGAATACTAATAAACAGAAGGATAATATTAAACTTAAATCCTCTAAAAGTATCCCTGCACAAAATTGTTAGGTGAATTTTTGAACAATAATCTTCACAGTTCTCTTTTGATATGTGCGAAGTATTTTTAGAGGCAGATATTCCATTGTGGAAACTCACCAATTTCACTCTCCGAAATTTCATTGAGCAGTATATTAAGTGTAAAGTGCTGGACTAATCTGCTTTTCATGAAAATAATGTTAAAGGCATCAGAAAACAGATCTGAAATAATTTTGTGTGGATGTCAATCGACGAAATCCAAAACAGTAAGGATAGTTTATTGCAAACTTTACAGTTGGATGTCTCCATAAAAATAAACCAACCACCCTGCGATAGAACAATTTAAAGCTATAAATAGCTTTTCTGTTCACAAAGATTTTGTCCACTGTATGGTGGTATTCAGCACGAAGGTGTATAGGCTGGCAATGATCTTAAAGTTATATTTCTAAATGACACATTTTACTTGTCTGCCCTATGGGTTACATCGAGTTGCAGAAATAATTCGTGAAAATTTCCCGCTTGTAGATAAAGTGATATTTTCTTTAAATTTGTTAAGGTGCCCTTGTAAATGAGTATTTCAAATAACATCACCGAATGTTACACTTCCACTTTTAACTCGCTGGGGAATAATATTATGTGCAGCTCTATTTTACACCGAACATTTGGAATGTAGTGAATACATTTGATCCAAATTATTCTTCATCAGTTAAAATTACTAAAGATGTATTAAAAATAGAACTTAAACTTTCTTACATATCTATGCTATTGTTTCTTTGGAAACCAACAGTAATACTTTATGCCAGTCGTTAATGTACTTAAACAGGTGTCTCCAAATTAAATTCAGTACCTGGAAGTGTTGACAATGTAGTGAAGGAAAAGTACATAGTATTCTTTCAAAAACCAGGGAAACATTGCCTAGTGAAATACCACAATTGCAGCTTTTGTACATGTACCCATAATTTCCTCTGAGGTGGGGAGAAGTTTTTTCCGCTATAAGGGTGTCTTAACAAGCAATAGGAAGTGGCTAACTATGAAAAACTTATAAAATTTGGTGGTCATAAGCTGTAACATAAAAGAAGTTGAGAGTATGGAAAGCTAAAAATGTGTATACCATTATTTATTTATTCATTGTGAGTGTGTGTGTTTTCCCTCCATTTTTATTTATCGTTTTTAAGAAAAATATACGCTAACTCTTCAATATTAAAGATAACTTTTGACGAGTTAAATAATTCATGTGGTTTTCACAATATTTTTATTCCCAGAGACATTACAGAAAAGTGCATTAAAATTTTATTTTATGTCAATATGATGTCTTAATATTTTTATATAGGTATATTTATACCCATTAAATAGAAACAGATTCCTATCTAAGTCTTAGTAATTCTTTTAACTTTATACCTTTAGAATAGCATTCTAAAGCGTGTATTAATAAATGAAAAAAAGCTAAATAAAAAAAAACCTAGAGATAAAATTCCCATTATTAATACTAATGTACATATTATGGAAGTTTTCAATGCATAAATGCACACATATTAAAGGGACTACCAGAGCACAAAATTCCTGTGCTTATACATAAGCAAGAAATTTGAAATTAAAGGCATGTGTGTTAAAATAATCTAAATAGAAGGAAACAAAGTATAATGTCTACTAATGAGGTGATTGCGGTGAAGAGCCCAGCTATATCATCTCTCTTATCTGGCGCAGCATCTTTATACCCCGTATCAAGGAGTGGTCCATCATAAAATTCGGTTCTCATTTGCTATTTGCATAATTGTGCAGAACACTTGAGCGAAAATGACCAGTTGGGTGGTTTGGAATCTTTGTTCCTAAGGCATACAGCCGCCCTGGAAATCTGCTTTTCCTGATGCCAAAACATTTCCACTGCATTCTTTGCAATGAGCAGCATGTGTTAAGTTATGTTTAAATGCATACTAAGTACTCCCGTTCCAGAATGGTATAAACAGGAATGTTTCCGAATACACGGTATAATATTTTGAGCCTGAACGATGTTTGTGGGATATCGGTCTGCATTACAAATAATCTGAAAGTGAAGCATTTCTAATTAAATGTATCGTAGCAGAAGGTTTTGTTGCATACGTAAGCAGTAGTACTGATTACACCAATAACATATAAAAATAAAGCCTATAAACAATCATCTAATACTGCATCATCTTCACAAAGGTAGAGTATAATGTGGCTATGAACACTATTGTAGTATGAACTAATCAGCTGATTTATAGGTTTCATTTCCTTTGTGTTATTATTGCTTATTTTTTGCCTCACATTACATTCTTAGTCTACTGCTGCTTAAATAATGAGAAATGCAGAGTTTTTTTTTTTATAAAAATTTGCCATTTATAAAAGTTGTAATAAAGACGTTATTACAAAATAAGTATATTTCGACAACCAATGACAAACCCAACTGAACAGTGTTCCCCAAAATCAAGTAATGCAATATGTAAATATCAGTGTGCTAAGCTTTTCTAGCTGATGATATCATGATGCACAGGACCTTCATTTCGCTACGCAATCGCAAATTGAATTTGCTTACGGGGGTTGCACGTAACGAACATGCCATCTGCATAGGGAAATTATGTTGTGCCATGGGAACTCATAACTTCCATTTTATTAGCTTGTTAATAGTAAATAGTATTTGATTGTACTCACCATCATAGTGCATGCTCGAAGTACCTGACATTTTGAAAATATTTTGAGGAACTACCGTAACTCATTCTCCCGAATATGTTAAGCTTCTTGAGCATTTTGTTTTAGCGCCTCCAAGTAATTTTATATGGATGAAGAAGCAGCAGCTGAGTTATACGCACAATTTTCTGGGCTGATCTGGTTGAATACTTTCGAGGAGAATTTCTAATAAATCACTTTTTCATCATAAAAATTAAAAACTTTTTTTCTGGCCTCAGTTCAAACTTTGTTCACCAATCAAAAAATTGCACTTTCAACCGGAAATGTTAGTCCTGGAAATTTACCTCAAAATTCTTTCCTATAATACTTGTATGATTTCTTTTGCATATGACAATCATAAATAAACATTCGCGTTCTTGTATAAGCACACAAATACACAGTAGAAATCTTACACTGTCTTCCGACAGAAATACAACTGAAACATTTGGCGTGATAAACACGACTGAGCAAGCTCAGTGGCCAGCCTTATTAGAATTTTAACTAAGTCTTACCGGGAGTAGCACTCTACTGGTGCATACTAGTGCACATTTTATCAACTACATTATTAAAAATATCTGTAAATGGTAATCAGTAATCTGACAGTTTATTAAATAGAACTGTTTTCTGTTAAAATAATCGTTGCAGTTCATGATAGCCTGGTGGCACAAATGTTTATATGAATGCAATCTATTGCACCAATAGGCAAAGTTTTATATACACATTGCACTTGTAGTTATCACTTTAGTGAAAGGGTGTGCTTTAATTATACCCTAACAATATACTTATGGATATTTTCAAATTTGCCAAAACTCATAAGCGCACAAGAACGATGCTAGGACCAGTGTTGGGAAGTATATGGAAGGATGTTAACGCTTAAGATTTATAAACGATTAATTATAATAATTTCTTAGATGTATATGGAAAAAGCATTTCTAATTGCAGGGACTTGTTATCTTCTTGGAAAACATAAGCATCTAGATTTCAAAACTGCAACTACCCTTGTAACTCGCTCTACAATGCGGCAAGTTGTAATTTCATGCAGTTAAAAGAAATAACTGCTTTTATAATGGGGAAACTTCCACTGGCATAAAACTAGGATTAAGTGTCATTTTTGGAACTTGGAAAAATAGTTTACATCGAGATTATACCAACAAACTGTACTCATATTGCTAGCCACTTGATCAGTGTGTTTTATTAAAAGTGATATTTAACACTCGTTTTAACTGCTGAGCCATCATAGGCAGTGGGCAGTGGTTATAGATGAGAAGAAATGTTGGGAAAGGATATTTATTTTAAAGAAAGGAAACGTTCCAGGCCCAAGTTAATAGGGTACCTTCCTGGCATTTCGCTTTTATGACTAAAGAAAAACTGAGTTAAAAAAAACTGTCAGCCCCTCCGCTTACGAGTCCATGCTTTAACCATCTCGGCCACCCGTAAATGACTTCCTTTCAATGAAAGATTTCGTGTAAACTCTGACAAATCACATATGATTGAAGTACGTTAAATAGTGAAACGGTAGTAATTAGCTGATGTCAATTTTTAGTTATCAATTCAAATCTAATCTATATATGTTTGAAGGAATACACAGGAGATCAAGTGGAATATTTTTAAATATCAAACAGCTCCACTGTTTTCCCGATAGGAACGCAGATGAGAGGGATCGTATAGGATTGTGTTTACAATGATGATTACTGATGCTAGTTGTGATCAGTTTCTCGGAAGACTATCAACATGTCTTGTTATAATGTACTTGTTGATTGACATAACTCTGCAGAGTCAGTTAACGTTCACTGTAAAGTTTGTGTAATATAATTTTCATTTGTAATAGCTTCTAATAATTGACTTCACGTTCCTCATCTCATTGATGCAACAGCCGTGCTGCAAGGCATCTGTATGTCGTCTTGTATCTTCTTCCAGCATCGGATCTCTGCTCGCTTATCAGTTCAGTGGAAGACAATTCAACAGCATGTGCAAACTTGCGTTTCGTGTAAGAATGCAGTAAAATATTTATTCTCTTGACCTATCGTCCTCAAGCGTTGTGAAATACCTATTAAAGCAATCTTTATTCGGTTGTGACAATAAGCATATTGCAAGCCAGCAATGCGGTCCCATTATTACATCCGGTTTGAGTCGTCAATGAATTTGCTTTTCGCTTCGGATTCATGCCTTGTGTATATTATAAGTCATCGGCAAGAATTCTATGTTCTTAGTGCAAACGACTTTAAGTCTACATTATTTTCCCGGACGATGTTTGTCAAAACACCAAGAAACAATTACTGAAATACACTATAGAAGATAAGGAATAGGTTTCATGGCTTTAGCCGAGAACCACATTTCTTTTTATCATTCAAATAAATTTCGCAAATAAACAAACACAAGCTTGAGTTTAGATGTGAGCAACAAATTCTTAAGGCACCGTCATTGACGGGCAAATTTATTACTGATGAATAGCTCAAACTCAATTATACAAATGCCCATTTACCTAAAAACACATAAATTTTATTCGTTCATTTTCCGGCTGAACACAAATAATGTTTTGATAGTCTGGTTTGTGAGCGTGGTGCTACACAGATACCTGAATGCCTCTATCCAGTCATATACAGTTGATTGTTCATTTGTTTTATTTAAGGACGATCTTTAACATCTCAGGTCATTATCGTCCCATTCAGTTCAGAACGTGAAACGGCCGGTAAATTTTGCTCAGAGGCCTCTTCTTTTAGACTTGAGATTGTTTTTCGTGCCGAAATGTGTGACATGGGACCCACGGCTTTATTTCCCTTCCGAAGTAAGCCATACTTAGCATTTTTACACCCGAAAAAATTCATCGACCCTGGCCGGGGCTGAACCCGCGATCTTGGGTTAATGAGGCAAATATGGTTACGCCAGGATCGACGTCATACAGTGAAATGAACACATCTGATCTGTAAGTTAACTATCCAATCAGCTGTTCTGTTAAGCAGGTACTAATGTAATACCGCCCCTCGATGAAAGAGCATATAAACTAACATGGGCAATGGTACATTTACAACTTTCACCAAGAGGGAATGGTAATTGTTAAAAAGTTCGTTTAAAATATTTCCATATATTTTTGCCTGTATGTTTGGAAAATGTTCACATTTACCAGCAATTGTTTACAATAACCTGTTTTCTGCAGTGACTGTAACATATATTGCAATAGAGAGTTGTGCATATTTCATATTGTCTGAAATAATCTGAAATTTAATTTATTTCAAATTCTTTTAGGTA